>JAQIXH010000334.1:0-14641 GCA_034700145.1 Panagrolaimus detritophagus
GGATTTTGTTGGATTTATAGTAATAGATTTTTCTGAGCAAAATGTAAATAATTCATTTAAAATATTTTGAAGAATAGTTGGATCAAATTCATTAATGTAGTATGAAAATACCAATTTTAAATCATCGGCAAAAATAAAATGAAGAATATCTTTAAATAAATTTAAATGTTCACTGATTTGAGCAAAAACAATAATAAATAAAATTGCTGATAAGACAAAACCTTGACCAACTCCAGAAGTACTATCAGTTGTTTGAGATTTGGATTTGTTGATTTTTACCAGGAATTTTCTTTGGGTGATAAATATAATAAGCAATTTTAATAATTTTCCGCTGACTTTGGCTTTTTTGAGTTTTGAAATAATTTCCTGGAATGTTAATAAATCAAAGGCTTTTTCCATGTCCATATAAATAACATCAATAGTTTTTCCAGCAGATACTTCTTTAACAATATGTTCTTGAAATATTATCATTTGCGTTGTTGTTGATTTTCCTTGTCGAAAACCAAATTGTTCTTTAGGAAGAAATTTTATCTTTTCAAGGTGATGAACTAATTCTTCTTTTATCACTCTTTCCATTGTTTTAAATATATCACTAGCACAAGCAATTGGTCGAAAATTTTTTAACATTGAAGGATTTGGAATTTTTGGTATTGGAGTAATATGTGAAACAAGAAGTTCATCAGGTACATCAGCATGTTCCAGAATATGATTATAAAGAATTGAAAGCGGTAATGCCAGTGATTTTGAACATTTGTTTAATATTATTCCTGGAATTCCATCTGGACCATCAATATTTTTGCTGGAGCATTTTGATAAATGTTTTTTAACATTTTCTTTTGTGAATTTTATTGTTGAGAGATTTTCTTCATCATCATCATTTGTTTCAGTATCACATGTTACAGTAGTATTTTCATTTAATACAGATTTGAAATAAATGAGTAGAGCATCGGCTTTTTGTTGATCATCTTCTAGATGTTGATCATTTTGAGTAACAATATCTGGAATTGGTTGATGTTTGGTTTTTATAATTGGTGTAACATAAGAAAATAAATTGTTTTGTTTTTGGAGAAGTTTCTGTTGCTGATTCTTGACCCATCTGGTGTACATTTTCATTAATTCTTTTCCAACCTTTTGACTTTCATGAGTTTTATTTGGATCATTTATAATTAATTGATAATGATTTTTCATTTTGGTAATTGCTTCAGGAAAATATTTTGTATTATTTGGAGTTCCAGTTTTTTCTTCAATAAAATTATGATCATATATTCCTTCAGCAATTTTTGATTTAATAAAGTTGAGCATTTCATTTGATGAATTAAGACGGCCAAGTTCTGTTCTCCAATCAATATAAATAAGATGGATATTTAATAGATCAAAAGCATTTTTTTTAGCTGTTAAAGAAATTTAAAATTACAAAAATTATTTTATTTTTCTTTTTTTTTAACCTTTATTCTCTGCTTTTATTGCCCACTCAAGCCTTTTCCATGAGTGAATAAATAAATAAATAAAATTAAATGGAGCAAATTTTTTATTAGCTTTGATAATATTGTCGTCATCAAGCATTTCGTTCTCAACCTGAAGATAAATGTGATAATGAAGACAATAAATTTTTATCAGGCTAAAGCGAAGCCTAAACGGGGGTAAATTCGTTTCTGGGATATTACTATACAGTAATGTTTAACAAAAAACAAAAGCTTTTGACTAATTTATATCTATATTAAAGAATAAAAAGTTTGAAGTTTGATTGGAACATTCAAATAAAGGACGACCAACAACAAATTCGTAGCAGAGAATACTAAATGCCCAATAATCAACATTTTTATCATGAGATTCTCCATTTATTTGTTTTGTCTTTTACCTCGTAAATGGCTTTCTAATTTCGGGAAAATGCGCCTGGTTATGAGGCTTGAAATGATTCTCCTATTAAAACATTCTACTTTTCCACATTTATTTTTGATAATCATTATTGTTCCAATTCTTTAATTAAATGTTCAAACACAAAAAAATGGAAAAAAATTGTCACAAAATAGTTTTTTCTCAAAAATTTGCTCTGCCTCCAAAAGCAAAAGGGCAATAAAGGACACATCAGAACATTGCGTAATACAGTATTTTTTTATTAAATTGTACTTTAACACGGAATATAACAAACTTTTAAGAAAATGTCAATTCAGTTTACAGGAAGTACATATATAAAAAACGGGTTTTAAGGCGGGGTTATAGAGTTTGTTTTTTGAGTATTCGTAGAAAACAGTGTTAAAAAAAAGTTTTTTGTATGAAAAGCGTGATGCCCTCCCAAACTTTTTCGTGACCTTTAACTAAAATACAAAATGAAAAATTGAGAAACTAAAAATGGTCTTTTTGTATTATTTTTTTAAACTGAAAATTATATTTTATCCGTGGAAAAACAGTTTTTTTCCACGGCTATAAAAATGGGTTATACTGTTCAAATTAGCTAAAAAACTTGAAAAGGGTCTTTTTTGTATTTAATTCAATATGCCATGCCGAACAAAATGCTACAAATTTTTGTTTTCCTTGGGAAAATAGGGCGGTCTATTGTTACGAATTTTAATTACGCAAGAATCCACATGAACGACCGTATGTTTGAAAGTCTAGTTTAGTTTTCAGTAATTTTTTCTTTATATATATTAGAAAGTGCAGTAAATGTTTTATTTTCATTCTCGCAAACTCTTCGGAGCGCTCCGTTTTGAGGTATCATATACACAACGGCGTGTCGAACAGTGTCGAGAGACAGGTAGCAGAAAAAGTTACTATAAACGTTTTAGTTTATTTACATAGAAGAACTTTTTGCCAAACTGTTTATATTTTTCAAAATAAACGCTTTTGTAAAAAAAGAAAAAGAAAAAAAGCAACGCTTTGTTTTTTTATTCAATCAAAAAAAATAAAAAGACAACCCAACATTTTTGAACATTTCTTTGCTTTTGGCAACATGTTCCGTTTTGAATTCAAGGCGTTTATTTTTTGAAATATTGTTTGCGATACACGTCAGACCCAAAAGGAAAGCGGGCTGCGCGCATGCTGCAGCAAAAAAGCCACTCTTTTTTTTAAAGCCATTCGTTTGAAAAAGGAAGTCAAAAGAGTGGCTTTTTTGCTGCAGGTTGCTCGCAGTCCACTTTCATTTTTTCTTTGAACTGAGCTGCCGTGGATAAACAAATAAACGCCTTTTTTGCGTTTATTTTTAACTTTTTCTGCGTCCTGTTGAGAGACTTTGCCGACAACTTTTTCTTTGATCTTCCAAATTTACCGACTCTACCTGCTATTCTGATTCGTGAGTCAGAGTTGGAACATAATTTCTGTCAACTAGGAAAACAATGTTCCGCAAAAAGGAAAAAAGATTGGAAAACAATTTGCGTGGGATAATTTTTCCATTTTATGAATAAAATTAATTTTAAAAAGCTACATTTTCAGGTTACTGTAAAAAACTTGTGTGGAGGAAAAAATGAATGAAAGCTGTAAGATTATTTCAAACGCAAAATTTCAGAATCTAGATGTTGATGGATTTCGATGCTTTTTAGCAAATTTTTCTTTAATTTTAACGAAAATTCAATTTGGTTATATTTCAGTTGCATTTTTGGTAATAATAATTCTGCTTTCTGTTTTTGGTGGAATTAAAGAGCATTATCGTTGGTTTATTCTTAATCAAACATTTTGGGATCTATCTTTATCGTATCAATATATCTGCAATAATTGGGCAGCATATTTTTTTTATGGGCAAACTGATTTAACATGTTTTTATAATAAATTTGGAAATGACAACGTTAAAGCATTTTTTGAATATTCAATTAGTACAAATTCATATTCAGCTTTACTCCTTTTTTCTTCGATTCGATTCGCTGCAATATATTTTCCAATGGCATATCAAAGATTTACAAAAACAAAGAAACAAGTATTTGTAATTATTTTTTTGTATAATTTTATCATGATTTTAACTTCAACTCATACATCTTTTGCTCAACTTTATAAGGAGAGAAAAAGTTATCTGAATAATGAATGTTTAAATCAAAATATTTCAAAAGTTATCTGTAATATCAGTAGCAATAACGATGCATTGGTAGTAATTTATCAAATATTATTTAATATTTTTAGTTGTTTTACATTTTTAAAACCTTTAATTAGTTTGCTGCTATCATTTATTTCGGCATTTTTAATTCTGTTGCATCTATGGAAACAATCAAAAAATAAACAAAATAATTTATCTTCATCATTTCGAATTTTTTTGGTAATTTTGTTGCAAACTTTAACAAATTTTATGGTATTTATTATTGAAATATTTAAAAACTTACCACTTCTTCTTGAAAATACTTTTAATTTTAAAACTTTAACTTCAAGAGCTACGCCTGCTTATATAGCATACTGTAAAGATTGTATAAATTTGATTTTTCCACTATGGCTTGATGGACAATTTGGTTTATCACATCATCCGGCAATTCAATCAATTATACAAATTCGAATTGTTTGCGAAGTTTTAATAATTTTATTTATTATGACTGGGTATCGAGAAAGTTTTATGTATTTTTTTAAATTATTAATTCCAAAATTTTTTCATAAATATGTATTTTTTTTTCAAAAAACGACAACAACAAATATCACGGTGATACCATCATATAATTCATAATGGTTTATCATTATTTTTTTCGCAGGACGAAGGAAGAGTTTCCAAATAACGCAATAGCGCAACTCCTTTCAAAACAAGAAAGATGTTCAACTCTTTTCATAACGCAATTCTTTTTCTCTTTTCAAAAGGAAAAAAAATTGCGGCGTTATTTTGTGTTCTTTTTGAAAAAGAGTCAAAGGAGTTCCTTTTCAACTCTTTTTTCTCCTGGTATTTTTATCTGTTCTAAATAAAAATAAAATGCTTTTTGTTTTGATTTCTTCTTCTTCTGTGTTCACATTCTTCTACGGAATAAACAATAAATGTTATAAAAAACAGAAAAAGTTAATGCAACGAAAACGTAAAAATTGCACTTTTAAAGTTCATAATAATGACATGTGTTCAAATTAAGGCTTAATAAAAGATCATTGATCATCAAGAAGGCGATGAAGATTTTGTAAAAGTTGTTGAAGAAGTTTATTAGCCTTTTTTAATAAATTGCTTAACAAATTTCCAATTGCTTCATCTTCTTGCAATACGGTTAAAACATCATCTTGAACAATACTCTAAAAATGAATACAGGAATTAATAATTGTATAGTGCAGTTGATTCCAATAATATAATAAACTTACACAAAGTTTTTCAACTATTTTTCCAACATCAGGTGAAATATCATAGGCAATATTTTTCAAGGTGTCAAATGTTGCATCAATTTTACCGTCGAGATCTTTAACAATTGATGGATATAATTTTTGGATTTTAATTGGTTGCCCTTTAATCTAGTCATCATTTGTTTGAAGGATTTCAGATTTCGTCATATTTTCACTTTTAAAAAGGTCTGTCAATTCACCCAATTGTTCTGTTGAAAATGATCCAATTAATTTTTGAAGGATTTGAATGACCTTTTCTAACAATGTTCGAACAAGGGTAATCAAATCACCAACAACACCATCAATTACAGCATTTAATGGAAAAACTTTTAAGACGCCCAGTAATTCTCCATTTAATAATCCTGATAATGGATCATCCCCTCCATTTGATGATGGTGATGCTACTTTTTCACCGCTTCCACCTCCAAGAATATTTAATGGTGGTGCAGAAACAATTGGTGAAAGTAGAAAAGAAAAAAGAATAACCGATTTGCTATAGATATTCTTTTTTATTGTTGTTAAACAAATATTTCTAAAAATGATGATGATGAATGAAGTTTTCTGTTTTGCTTATATACCCATTTTTGTAGTGATTATTGAACACTGTTTCTCATCAAAACACTGATGATCAAGATTAAATAAAAAAAATGTTCTCGAAAATACATAAATTTAAAAAAAAGTTTTGACATTTTGCACAATATTATTATTAAAATTTCCTTGTTTTCGAAAAAAAACTAAAACATGAAAGACCCGATTGACCAAATAACAGTAGCAAACAGGCTTAACTGATGCTTCATTATCTATTTTTTTTTAAATTATAGAAATGAATGATTCCTTTTTGATTTAATTTGCCTTGCTTCTAAAAAAGAAGCAAAGCTTTCCAAAATTTATTTAAATTGTGTTAACCCACAAGGAGTTTCCTCCAAGAGCAGAGAGAGGTTTAATTACCCGAAGCCTTAAACTTTGGGTAATTAAACGGACGATAAAATGGAGCTTATAATATTTATCCCAAAAGAAAAAATTGCACAATGACAAGTTTCGCATTTTTCCATTTGAAACAAAGAAAAAGAAACATTTTTTAGTGCAAAAAAAGCCAAAAAAAATAGATTTCTTTCTTTGTTCAAAAGGAATTTTAAATTTTAAACATGCTTTTTACTGTAATATTTTTTGTCATGATTATTATGATTTTTTTTAAACTTAAAAATCGTCTTTTTTATCACTATTATATTATAATTTTCTTCATTTTGTCATTTTTTCATAAGTTGCACAATAGGATTACTCTCGGAAAACGTAGTCAAAAAAAACGAAATTGAACTTTTTTTTAATATGCTTTAATTACTATTTTAACTTTTTACGTTGACATTTCCAACAATAATGACTTTGATAGGCATTAAATTTTAAGCAAAATTGTTTTTATTGCTCTTCTTTTTTTGACTAAGTTATATATGTATCTTATATAACTTAGTCAAAAAAAAAAAAAAAAAAAAAAAAAAAACAGCCTTAGTACAACAATGTTAACATGGGTAATCAAAACAAGCTGTTTGATTCGATGTGAATTAATTTGTTTGAAAGAGCTTTATAACTTTAATTAAATTTATTTTACATTACTTGAAAATATTTATGAAAGGTAAATTTATTAATTTAGACAAAAAAATTTTTATCGGCATCTATTCGTTTTGAAATAATTTGCTAAAGATGGGGTAATGCTCCATGACGTTCTTAATCATCACAGCAATGTCCGCCAAAGGTATAACAACATTCACAGGCTCCAACCGGACATTCACAACATAAAAGTTTTGGAGAGCCATCGAATTTTTTCTAAATTCCAAACGTTTATTTTAGGTTTAAAAAAATTAAAATCAACTTACATTTCCAAATTTTGGGCCAAATTTGTTGAGAATTTGTTGGATTTTTATCTAAAAATTAAATTTATTTGTATTTTAAAAATCAAAATCTGTAAACTTACATCTTCATGTTTCATTGGAACAGCTTCAGCATGTGATGGATCATCAATTTCGGCGGAGCTGATAGCTGCCATAACAATCATTGAAAGAAAAAGGATTGAAACAGGTTTCATTTTTCTAGAAGTCAAAACCAAAATCTGAAGAGGATAAAGTCAACAAAATCTGATGAAAAATCTAAAAATTTCTATTGTCTTTTATATGAAAAACTTTACTACTATTGTGTCTTGGTTAATAAAAAAGAGGCGGGCCAACAATGCTAAAAATTGCAAAAAAAACTTTTATATGATAAAAGGTCAAAGAAAGATAAGAAGAAATGCAAAATAACTTTTTGATTTTGAAGTGTTCAAAATTACAGTAGTATTTTTTTTGGGAATGTTCTTTTTGCATTTTTCATCTGTATAATTTGGAAATGGAAATAAAAATCTGTCATTACAATATTCGATTTAAACTAACAAAGTTCTGACCAAAAGAATACGCCCAATCCCGATAAACGCGTTTAGGCATTTTTGCATATTTTTGTCTCCCATTCTTTTTTTTAGTTTTAATTTTTAAAGTTAAATATACAACAGCTGAGTTTTAGCTGGTTAAAAAATAAAATAACGTTTTTCATTTCTTTTTCCAAAAGAATAGGGCTGTGATTTGAGAACCAAAAATAATACAAAGCTCAATCAATTTGATCTCAAATTCGTAGAATCAATAGAGTTGTTTTCTCTGTTCACATTCTTTTACAAAAAAATAAATGTTAAAAAAATCAGAAAAAATTTCTGCAACAAAAACATAAAAATTGCACTTTTAAATTTCATAATAATGAACATAAAAATACGTCAAATTAATAATAAAAACGATTTGATTGATGCCAAAAGTATAGCAACTTATTTTGGAACAAAAGCTTTGTAAAAGATTTATTACCGAGATATCCTGTAAATTAAAAAAGAATCACATCAGTGACAGATGATCTGTCTTTTATTATTTGTTTGTATTTTTTTTGTTTTTGAAAAAAAAAATAGAAAAACAAAAGGCTTATTTAAAGTTTATATGATCTTACCGTAACATTGATGAAAAAATTTCTTTTCATTGTGTTTACATTTTTTCGTCAATTTCAAAAGTTAATGGTTGAAAATACTTCCAAAGTGTTTTTATTTAATAGTGCAAAGAAAAAATATGATAGAAATCTTAAAAACTATCATCATTTTTTCTTAGCACTACCATAAAAATAACGAATAAAAATCGCAGTTGTAAATTTGTTTTAAGAAATAACATTTAATAACAAATATTAATAACATCCATGTTTTACTAAAACATGAATAAACGAATTCAAAAGAGATCGTTTGATCATTTCAATAAATTATAATTACAAAGAATGCAATATCCACCGAACATTCACAGAACATCTCATGCACTTTGCCCTTGAATAACGTTAGTTCATTTGTCCTTTTAATCAGAGTAATAAATCTGAAGAGTATTAAACTGTCAAAAAATATTTCGTTTTTGTTGATAACTTTTTCAGCAAATACATTACCATAATTTTAGGGAGAGAAAATTATCCTTATTCAAAGTACATCGAAAAAATAAAAAATTCTTGTCTTTCCATTAACAGCTAAATGTTGCGATAAAAATGTTTAAAATAGTTTTATTGTTTGATTCTTTTATTTTCCTTATCTGTAGGAAGCTAATAAAATCCTGCTCATAAAATATGATTGACAGGTTTTGCAAAAAAAAGGAATAAACGCAAAATCGAACGTCTTTAATTCTTTCAACAAATTCAAAGAAAAAAAGATAAAAAAAATTTGGAACATTTTTTTTTTTTGCTTTTATCTTTAACGTCATATTTTGCATAACATCACAATCGCATTTTTTTTCAATTTGTACTTCAAAGAAGCCATCTCAAAAACTTTTTTTATAAATTTGATAAAATTCTTGAAAAAAAAACTTGCGTAATTCCAAGTAAAAAAATATTGAAAGATCAACTTTTACTCAAATCTGTTAATGCATTTCTTTTTTGTGTTCCTTAAAAAAAGAACTTTATCCTACAAAACTAAATTTTTTTCAAAGCTTTTTTGAAAGAAAAAGCATTGCGGTTGTTTTTTTTTCGTTCTGTATTAAAAAAATTTAAAAAAATGAATTCTTTTTATTTGCGGTTGTTTTTATTTATTGCTTTAATTTAAATAATTTCTGCTTATTCTCCATATTACGAAATTATTCATCCTGAAAATATTGAAAGAGCACAGGTATAAATTTTTTATCGATTACAAAAAATAATTTTTTGTTGATTAAAACTATTTTTTAATCATTTGAATTTATGTTAATTTTATAGGTAATTAATTTACAGCGTATTCCACATATTCCATGGAAAAACGCTTATCGAGTTCGATTTAATGAACATCATTCACCAAATACTTATATGAATTCATTTTACGATCGATGACCCTCAAATATGATTTTTAATAATTGGGATAAATAAAATTAAATAAAGTTTTTATATAAAAATGTATAAATTTGAAAAGAAAACATTTTGTAGAAATTAAAATTTATTGTGTGTTATATTGGAAAATATATTAAACAAAAAGTAATAAAGTAATACAGTATTGTTAAAACTATTTAACTTAAAGCAGACTTTAAAAAATTGTAAACTAAAACTGACATAAGAAAGAAAACCTTAACGTCAACAAAAACAAATAATATTTCTTAAAAAAAAGAGAAAGATAAAAAAAAAGAAACAGAAAAAGCGTTTTTAAAAGCCATTTTTTGTAAAAATCATACAATTCTAGGATTCTGGAAAAATCTTTTTTGATTGTAATATTTGAAAAAGAAAACAAACGAATGAAACGATAATTCCCTTGCAAAAACTCAAAAAGCGGTTTCTAATGCACTTGAAAGTGAATTTGGTTTAATTAATATTTCTCCGGCAGCTGCTTTATCTATTATAGATGGAAGAGATGAAGGGGGCTCCGGAATGCCTAGTGCCTTTGATAGTTTTCTGCATTTTTTGATTTTTATCGAAAATCGCGTTGCAACTTTTAATCTTTTTTGTTTTTTTTTTCTTCTTTTCTTCCATTTTTATTTTTTATGGTCTCCCTTTTGTCAGCAGCAAAAAAGCGCTGTGTTTCAAAAAGTAGTGTTTTTGTTCGTTATAGATTTACTTGATAAAAAAAATTATATTTATATTACATTTTAGAACAAAACATTTTTACATAACAAAGAACGAATAATTTATTGCAAAATAAAAAAAACGATCATCCTTTGTTTCACGATAAAAAATATGTTTGTAGTCAAATAATCTAATATTTAAACATAATAATTTCAGACTGGAGTTTGTTGCCAAAAACGCCATCATCCAATCCATGGATAAAAGCATAAAATGAACTATTACAATAAAAAAAGAACTCAATGTTTACATTTGATATCACTTTTGATTTTGTTTAATCTACAGATTTTTAAATAAACGTTTTTTAAAGTTATATTACACTCGGTATCAATGATATAAACAAGTAATTTTATATTTTTAAGCAAATTTTTTATGATAAACGTTTAAGTGTATTTAAACAACAACAAAAAAAACTTTTTCCACAGCATTAAAATGGAAGCAGTGTTTATATTTTTCCTGAACTTTTAATGTTGTTTATTAAATTACAAAAATTACAAAGGATTTTTACAAAGATATTAAACAACATTTTTAAAGTCATAAAAACTCAAAAAAAAATATGCTGCTGTCGACTTTTTTATTGGACGTAAATTTATTTGACCAACATCTACAGCATCAAAAAATATTATAACTTTCAAAATACCTTATGAATCTTCTTCCGGTTTCTTTTACAATTGAAATATAATGTTGCGGGAGTTTTCTGAACAAGTTTCAGCCACATTGGAACAAATCTGGATTTTTGTGATTAATTTAAAATTCAATTTTCGACCAACATCTTCAACATCAAAAAAATCCAATTTTTTCAGTGAAAACTCATGTAAATACACATTTATAATTTACATTATGTAAAAAATTTATAATATTGGGCATTCGGTAATATTATTCACGCATTTTCGATGTTTTACAGACTTTTTAATTTTTCGACCAAACTCGTAAAGGATGAAAAAACATCGAAAAACTGAAATTTTTATTTTTTCATTTTTTTGACTGGAAATGAAGCGGAGACGAAAGTTGAACCTTAAAATACAATATTTCTCATTTTTCTAATATTATTATTGAAATGCCATTTTCATTTTTCTTATTTTCGACCAAACTGTAAACTTAGAAAAACATTTTTAGCTCGGATTTGGCTAATTTCTCGGGAATATTGTAAAACAAGATCGTAGATCACTAATATGACCTCAAAAAACGTTTATTTGCTCGTTGTGAATGATGTCAGGTATATAAGGCGAAAAACTTATTTGGTCAGAAAATCAGAAAATTATGTATCAAATGGATGGATATTGACTTTTTGAACATTTTTTGTCTTGGGTGTGATTATTTTCATACAGTTTTTGTCAATCGTTTATCGACTTTTATGAAGCGGATTACAGTAATCAATTGAAAAAAATTTTTTTTAGCTTAACGGGCATACTATTTTTTTACAGAAAATGCTGATCTAAAAATTTAAAATTTTTATAGCACTATTTTGAAGGTTGGTTATAAGAAAATGCCTAGTGCCTTTGATAGTTTTCTGCATTTTTTGATTTTTATCAAAAACTGAGTTGCAACTTTTTATCTTTTCTCTTTTTACTCTCCCTTCATTTCTTCCTTTAAACATTTTTATGGTCTCTCTTTTGTCAGCTGCAAAAAAGCGCTGTGTTTTAAAAAATAGCGTTTGTTTTCTTTTTCGTCTCTGTTTTTCCAGTGATTTATTTTTGGAAACGAAAAACGACCCAATCGTTTCTTTCATTTATTTTCTTTTTCGAACAAAAGAATCAAAAACCATTTTTTCATTGGTTTAATTACCCAAAGTTTGAGGTAATAATTAATTCCGCTCAAATTTTTTGTGGCGAGAAAAAAATTAAAACAAATTTTGGAACGCTTTCATTTTTTTAAATGAAAGCAAATATTTTTCATTAACAATTTTTTTATTATTGCTTCAATTTTCACTACATTTGTTGCTGCACTCTTTTATTTTGATTTGCTCGAATAAAAATAATTAGTTCAGTGTCGGATATGGTGCAGTATGGCATGCCAAACAATGTCCAAATACAATAACTCGTTCAAGTCCAAGGGCGACGAACTCCCCTCAAGATTTATATGATTATGTAAATTTAAAAAACATGTTTTTTCGAATAAAAATGCTAAAACTGAAATAAAATAAAATTTTAAAATGTTGGATAGGGTAGCCAAAAAGAGTTTCGAGAAAGGAAAAAAAAGTTCCTCTTGAATCCGACGTCGGAAGATAACAAAATTCTGATTTATTTTGATTGAACAAAAAAGCATTATTTATTAATGTGTTAACTATCTTAAAAGAAGCACGCAATAAAGAAAAATTTTTTATTCTCAATACAGCTTTCTTTAAATCGCTTCATTTTTTGTATTATTAAACAAAGCATTCTTATTTTCGTCTTTGTTGACTCATTATTTTTTGCTAGCATTTTTCCCGTCGCTACTTTTTCTCTTTTTTTTATCGATTTCATGTTTTTTTCTTCAATATTTTACAAATTTTATCAGATATAAACTTTTGAAGACAGATTATTTTATGCTTTAAACAGAATTCTTCGTTTGTATTATATTTTTTATTCTTATACAAATGATATTTTTATCCAAGCGCAGTAATAAATTTTTTGGAAAATAATTTTTGCTAAAATTCAGTTGAAAAATTTTAGAAATGTTTACAAAAAAATTTATTTGCTTTCAGTCATAACACATTCAATATTTAATAATTTGCAAGCTTCTTCCAAACCATTTTCAACCCTTTTCTTTGCTTCATCATGAAATTCATCGAATAAATAAAATCCTAATTTTGTTGGTTTTTCACTGCTTTCATTTTTGATAGCTTAAAATCTGCTGTGCGCAAATGTTTGCATCACCATCGTGCTCCCTTGAAGTTGGAAAGTTAATTTCCTTAAAATTACAGGAAAATTACAAGTTTATGATGTTATTGTTTTTAAAAGTTGAAGGCAAGCTTATTTTTCTTTGAAAGTTTATAGCATTACCGTAACATCATTGACAAATTTTTTTTAATTGTGTTTTTTTTTGGCTCCTACTACAAAAAGAGCTTTTTCTTATATTTTGTTCAAAGATAAAAGAATAAATTGAACGAAAAAACCAAATAAATGCTCCAAATTTTTTACCTTTTTTTCGTTGCACTTTTGAATTTAATGAAAAAATTAAAAGAACGTCGTTCCATTTTGCGCTTTTTCATTTTTTTGCAAACCTTTTAATCATATTTAATGGACGGCGTTTTATTACCGTCTACAGATAAGAAAAATGAAAGTACCAAACAATGAAAATATTTAAACTATTATTCGCAACATTAGCTGTTAATGAAAAGATAAGGATTGCTTATTTTTTTGATGTACTTTGAATAAGGATAACGTTTTCTCCCTAAAATTATAGTAATGTATTTGCTGAAAAAGCTATCAACAAAAAAGAAATACTTCTGATTAATTGCTCTGATTTAAAGAACAAATGATTGAGCTTTATATAAAGACAAACATAATACAAAGCTCGACCAGTTTGATCTCAAAATCGTAGAATTAATAGAATTGTTTTCTCTGTTCACATTCTTCTTCGGAATAAAAAATAAATGTCAAAAAAAGCAGAAAAAGTTTTTGCAACAAAAACGTAAAAATTGCACTTTTAAAGTTCATAATAATGAATATAAAAATACGTCAAATTAATATTAAAAATGATTTGAGTGATGCAAAAAGGATATCGAATTATTCTGAAGCAAAAGCTTTGTAAATGATTTATTACCGAGATATCCTGTAAAATAAAAAAGAATCACATCAGTGACAGATGATCCGTCTTTTTTCGTTTTTGCAAGCAAAAGCTTTGTTAAACCTTACCGTAACTTTGATGAAAAAATTTCTTTTCATTGTTAATGGCTGAAAATACTTCGAAGTTTTTGTAATTAATAGTGCAAAGAAAAAATATGAGAGAATTCTTTTAAACTGTCATATTTTTTTCTTAGCACTACCATAATTACATAAAAAATAACGTCGCTGTTGTAAATTTGTTTTAAGAAATAGCATTTTATAACAAATGGGAATAATATCGAGGGTTTACTAAAACATGAATAAACGAATTCAAAAGAGATCGTTTGATTATTTCAATAAATTATAATCACAAAGGTTGCATTCAATAAAATACTTTTCTATAAGCTTATTAGGGCATTTTTATTTCAAAAAATTAAAGCTTCCACGTCGAAACCAACCGCCTGTCCATTTTTTCTAAGGGCGGGCCCCTTTGGTAGCGCATGCTTGTCTCAGTTGAGAGCGCGTCA
>JAQIXH010000335.1:0-14639 GCA_034700145.1 Panagrolaimus detritophagus
ATTATTTGTGATTATTGGAATGGGATTTGGAATTTTTGTTGCTGTTTTTCATCGATATGTTCAAGGTAATGGATTAATAAACTGCATGGAAATATGAGCTTAAAAATTTTATCGTGTTCTTCATATTTTCCAATGTTGTTGCGGCTCCGGAACCGAAGCCACTAAAAATGTTTTTTCACAGCACTGATATTTTCAAACGTATTCCTGCAAGATTTTAGCTGCCCTTTACAGTAATACGAATTTCATATAATGAAGTATCCCCCGATATCGCCTGCTACTTTTGGCGAAAAATTACGTATTTCTTAATTTTTGGATTTTGAAGAATAAATTGTATATTTATTTATGTTTATTTAACGTTTTTAATATTCAAAAATTGTAAAAATGTGTGAAATAAGCAGTTTTTCGTGATAAGTAACAGGCGATATCGTGGGCTACTTTATTATATGAAATTTGTAATACTGTAAAGGGGCAGCTAACATTTTGCAGGAATACGTTTGCATATATAGCAAAGTCATTATCGTTGATAGTAACACTTCAGTTTTCGAATTGTATCGACGGGTATTGAAAAAACATATCGCTCAAGAAAAATATTATTTATTGCAAAAAGGAGATATAATGCAATATGGAAAAATATGTAGCATATTTTTTTACATGTATACTCATCCGCTTTTCAATACAATGGCACATTAAAGTAGGCTTACAAAAAAAATTATTAAATGTTAAAATTCAATGATTTTAACTTACTTTTGAAATCTTTAGAAAAACTATAAATTTTATTTATTCTGTTCAAAAAAGAAAAAGCAAAAACATTCTGGAGCTATAACTCGCGAATCGAAATTTTTGGATGGGTGATACTGTAGGATCATATATCTCCCACCCAAGTTCCTATTCCCCCTAACCATGAGTTTATGTGACCTTTTGTTTTTGTTTATTAATTAAGTAAGTCCACTTTTTTTTGACCTCCCCATGTATTTCGCCTTTGATTCTTTAATGAAATGTTTAAAAGTTTTAACGTATTTTTTTTTGTTTAGCCGCTAAAAATTAAAAAAATTGCAAAAAAATTATGCTGGGTGGAATCAAAATTTCAAAAATGCGTTAAAAATTTATCAAATTGTTACACTTTGTTTTTCTAAAAGTTGCAATATTAGACTATCCAATTTGCCATAAATTAAAGAAATGCGCAAAAATGTTGTTCAACAAAATTACCACCAATGCCAAAATCCGGTGAAAGGACTCAAGGAGTAAAATAATATTTCCAAATAATCAGGAAAACCCCGCCGTTTTCGTTTCAAATGTGTTTTGATGCCAAAATATGACTTTTGTGGTTTTTAAGTTTTGTGCAAAAACAGTCTTTGTTCATGAATATTTTTATTGTCGCCAAAACTCTTATCTTTATTTATCTGTCGACATATATCCTTATTAAATTTATATATAATCATTTTCAGCGTAAATAATGGGATCTATTCGTAAAAGATTTATGCCAGATGAAGAAAAACGAATGTGGCTTTGGATTTATAAGTTTGTCATTGTTTCATACTTTATTAGAATATCTATCCTTTTTCATTTAGCAATCTTAAAACGGAAAACAAAGATGCTTATTTATCTTGTGGACTTCAAATATGGAATCAGTACATTGAATTTTATGGTATAAAAGATCGAACAGCTCATTGCTATGCTTCAAGGTTTGAGATTTTTTTCTATGTTTTTTGTATTATATGATTATTTTTAGATTTCGTAAAATTATGAAGCCTTCTATTATTACATGCCAATTAAAACCTTCACAAATTGAATTTATTATTAAGAAAAATAAATGGAATGTAACTCCTTCTCAACAACTGTATGATTTTGTTGTTAGATATATAATTTATAATTCTTTATAGTTTGTTACAAAAGATGCTTGCCGGTGAAAAACCTTTAGAAGATGGTAATATCTCCGGGTATATTAGTGAACAAGGTTCAAATGATAAAACAATGATAAAAGAAGAAAAATTCGTTGCTGATCCTTCTGCAAGTAATCAAGATGCTCCATCAACATCAAAGTTGGTTGAAAAGTCTGATATCGAGATTAAGAAAGGTACATGTTGTAGTACATATTTATATCTTTCTATCCCATTGTAATGTATTATTTTTAGAACCAATTATTGTTCAATCAAGTCGACGATCCAAAAAATGTAGTAATAAATTATTAAATTATAATGATAAGTTCCTTTCTTACGATTCTGCCAATTCTTCAACATCATTCAATTCTTCTTCTTTGTCTGAAACTCCTTGCACCAGCATTAATATTGAACAAAATTTTGAAGGTACTTTTTTTGAGAAAATATGGTTATAAAATTTTGTTATTTAGAACCTTTAAAGGTATTTAAAAAACGTCGTGCTTGTTCATATGAAGTTCCTGTACCTGTTAAAAAGCCATTTGTATGTTTTCTGTTGACTTTTTTCTGTTTATTATTTTTATATTTTAGGTATCTGATTCAAACAGTGCTTCAACGTCTATTTGTGTACACGTTAAAGAAGAAAATAGAGAAGACGTAATTCCTATGGATACTGTAGTTGAAGAAAAAATTGTTGCAACAGCAGAAAAAGAAAATATTCCATTAACTGAAAATATCATTCCAAATGCTGTAGAATCAAATGAAGGAGGATGGGATCCAATGGATGATGAAAATATTAAATCAAAATCAGCTTTTGAAACTTTTTTTGATGATGAATCAATGTTTGATAAAGAAAATGTGCCGTATACTGAAACTCCCAAAAATGTATTTATTTCATTTGCGGAAACTTCGAAAGAATTAAATGATTCTTCTACGGTTGTTAAAGCATATGAATCAGATATTGATGTTTGTGGTGATTTATCTAAACCTACTCCATCAGCAACATCAATAATAATTGAAACTGATGCATTAAAGCCTGGTCCTTCAACAAATTTATTATTAAAAGAATCAGATATTGAAGATCAAGATCAAAATTTAGATACAACTGTTGATGCATCTAAACCTGGTCCTTCAACAGATTTATCACTAGATGTTTCCACTTCTGATAATACTAAAAGAACTCCATTCAAAATTGATGTTCCATTAAGTCCTGATAAAAATGTTGCTTTATTAACTCCTAAATCTATACTTTCTTCGGGTCAACGAAAACAAAAAGGTTTGCTTTGCTTCAACTTTTGTTTTCAGATTGATTTCAATCCAATATTTTAGATGATGGAAGTGCTGTTCGTGTTTGGTTTCAATCTCCTGAAATATCTGATAAAACAAATATAACACCAAAACGAACGAATTTTTCTTTACATTCAACTCCAAGTGCACCAGAATTTTCTGTTATTGATACTGAAATTTTACAACTTTTATGGCATAAAGTACATGGCCCTAATGTTAATGATTTGAGTGTCGATGAACTTGTTGCATTTAAGAAAATTTCACTTTTTACAGATGTAAGTGTATAATTTATTTTCTATTCATATAATTTTTTTACAACATTTTTAGCTTCATATTCGAATTAATAATGTTCAAACATTTTTTCGTGGAAGAAAGGCAACTTTGAAAATCGAAGAAAGCAACAATGATTCTTCTTAATTTTGTAAACTTTTTTTTCATTTCGTTTATTTGTTATTGCTTTTTGAAATAAATATATAAAAAACTTATTAATATCATTATTAAACAAATGAGATTTTTCTGTCTCAGCAATGGTGTTGGACATATTAATGTTTCATCACCACCATCTTCTAAACAAACTTCGTCGTTATTTGCGTTGATGCTGCTGTTGTTGTTTTTCTTTACCGCCACAAGTTTATCTTATTTTGGATGTCTCAGTTTGTCAACAACTTTCTTATTTGAGTTCTTCTTTGCAAATGGATGTTCAAATTGAAAATCAAAAAAGTTTTACAAATTCTCAATCGGCTGCTGATATGCTTGCTGAAGATTCTTCTAAAGAAGTTGTTTTCTCATTTAATTTAATATGAGATAAAACAACCTGGTACCGAAAAAAGTGTTTAAAGAAAGGAATCAAAATAAAACTTTTCAAACAAATAATATGCAAGTTTTGATGTTAAAAGTTTTTTGAAATGGAATAAAAAATTTTTTTGTAAAGTTGAAATGTTTTTAATTTTTTAAACAAGTTTGCATGTGCTGATTTCAACATTTTTGAATATTGAAAAAATCGTATTGGATTACCATGAGTTTATGTGATCTTTTATTTTTGTTTGATTAAGTAAGTCCACTTCTTTTTGACCACCCTGTATTTCACTTTTGATTTTTTAATGAAATGTTTGGATTAGTAAAAATATATTTTTATACAACAAAAACACTGGCAACATAAACAAAAATATTTTTTTATTAAATGCAACAAATAAAATTAAGAATGTGAACATGAATTATTACTTGGAATATTACCAACAAGCTTTGAAATAATTGAAGGTGAAACAGTAAAATCAAATGAAAAATAAATTGCATGATCAACAATATCAAAATTTAAATCAATAATATTAAAAGGTAATGAAATATCTTTAACTGATGGAAGTTTTATTTTTATACCTTTTTCTAGAGCTTCATTTAATGCTGTAATAAAAAATTGTTTTCCAACATCTCCAAGTTTATCTAAAGCAGCTTGGGGGACGCCCAAACTTCCATCAGGATTGGTAAATTTAAAATCCAAAACATCACTGTAACCGCTAATGAGTTGATTCTTTATTACAATATTAATATGTATGGTTGTTTCGACTAATAAAGTACCAATTTTTTCACCTTTCTTAACAAAGATATCACCAAGTAGAACTAAATTTATATCAGCAGAAGTTTGTGGAAATTTATGAAGAATTAATGATGGCGCACGTTTTGTATAAACAAATATTGACACATTTTGATTCGGATATTTTTTTCGAATTAATGGAAAAAAATCTCCAAAACATAATCCAAGATTTTCAAATGCATCAACGGTTTCGGCTTGTCTTCGATTTCTTGGAATTGAAGACAGTGAAGAACGAGCTTTTTCCTTTGCTGCTGCTATAACCTCTTCTGAATTCTAAAAATTTATGATAATTTGATTTTAAAAATTTATAACATACTTCTTCAACTACACTATCATGTTCATCATCAACATCTTCACCACAAGAAGTTTGCAATAAATTTCCAATTTTTGGAGTATCAGAGTCAAATTTAAATGATATAAAATTTTTCCTGTAATTAATTACGTAACTTTTTTTGCTAAAAATAGTCCAACTTACTTATGCATGAGATAAAAGAGAGAATTCATTGTGTAATCACTTACAAGAAATTCAATCATATTTGTTACTTTTTTATTTGGAAAATCAAAAGAAAATGCACCAAATGGTGTACCACCTCTTCCAAATTCGCTGACCTCTCCATTTAATGCAATTATGTAATTATCAGAAGTGGCAAAAGTTTGAATTAAATGGGTTGTTAAAAATGATCTCTGAAGTTTTGTAATATCTAATTTGTCAATGAATTTTCGAACTCTGCAAAATGTATTGGAAACCGGAGGCAATTCAATACAATTTAATTTTGGTTCAGGTACATTTCTGAATGTAATATTTGGACGAGGTGGAACTGCTGAAAGGCTGATAGGTAAATCATCAGAATTTTCAGCAATAAAAGAAGGAATATCTTCATTTTTTGTAACAAAACGTTGTCGTGATTTTGCAAGTACTACATAATTTTTAATGGTTGATCCGGATAATATTCTTGGTCTTGAAAGTGGCACTAATCTTGGCTCTAACAAATCTGCATCAGTTTCATCATCAATTAAAGGAGTATCTCGAAGAATTTTTGTTTCATTAAATGATGCTTCGTCAATTACAGTACAATGTTTTCGCTTTTCACAAACATTTGGTCCATTTCCTAATGCAAATGCCCCATTAATAAGTTGAAGTAATTCAAGTAAAGCAATTGTTTGTGGAATATCTTTTAATTTTTTATTAAGTTTATTATTGATTGCTTCTGGAATTCTTTCACAAATTTTACTTGGAATTCTTGCTCGAATTTGTTGATTCATTTGATGACGAAATTCTCGATTTGCAATTGCACCAACAATACCACCATCTTCCATATATGCATCAACATATCCAACAATAACTTGACAATCAAACATACGAACAGATGGTGGCCCACTTCCACTTTGTATAACTTCAAGGGATATAGTAGTAGAAACTTGTTGAGCAGTTACATGAAGGATCCCTGACACTTTTACTGGGATTAAAACATTAAATTCACCAATAACATTTCCAGTAATTCCAATCCCCATATTTTGTATTGAAATAACAAGTTGAAAAGGGGATGAAGGATAAATAGTAATCTTTTGTGGGCATCGATAATGAGATATATATGCGTTATAAATTTGAATACATCCATTTAATTTTGTTATGCATTCAATTGTTGGAGGAATACGAGACCGTCGAATTTCTTGTTCAATAATTGGTGCAAAAATATTTGTAATATAATCAAAAGATTTTTCATTTACTCGAACCTTTATTCCAGGATTACCTCGAATACCTTTTGATAAAATAGGATCATAATCTTTTTGAGTTCTATTAAGGACTGCTAAACTTTTATTAGCTGATATAACACCCCCTTTTCCGATTGGTACTAAATCATCATAATCTAATGAACGTGAAGTATAAGTTCGAGCAGCATGTAATTGTTGCCTTTGTGGAAGTAATACCCTTCGAGATCCTGTTACAGATGATAGCGGTAAACTGTTGGCCAAAGAAAAATAATAAATAATCAAAAATAAACATAATTTGATGAAACTCATTATTATTAAATGAATTTTACAAAAAAGAAGAGAGTTTCGATCCAATTTTTTTAAAAAGTTATTTTTACATTTTAATTCCGAACATTGAACAAAAAAAGGCAAACCAATATTTTGCACAACGCATAACGGGAATCTCGTAGATCAAAGCCAAGCCACTGCAACAAAAAATGACATAAAAACGAGTTTTATTTTTGAATGCAAAAACGAGATTCATTATCAAAATGTGATATTATGTGTATTGCATCGAAAGTGAATCTTCATTGGTAAGAATTATCATCAATTCAAGTTATTCTTTACTTAGTTTTTTTTATTATCATAAAACTTTTTAAACTAAACCAAATTTCTCTAATAGCAAATACAAAAAAACTTTTGACATCCTTTCAAATTTGTCTCGAATTAACGAGAAAAAAACATGGCAGAAGCGCACAGCAGATATTTCTTTACTTCACATCCAAATTTGAAACATATCCCTTTGTTTGAAGGATTTAAGTGTTCTCCTAAGTGCGAATAAATCCATATTACATAACAAATCTTTAAAAAGGTGTCATATATGTCTTCAATCAATCATATCATTTTTTTCACTTTAGATTTTTTAAGTAAAATGCAAAATGTAACTCTAAACTTTTGCAAATAATTTTAAGGAAAAATTAAGATGTCAAGTTTCAGCAGTTTTATTGCTCGAAATGGGCGTGTTTTTTTGTAACCAATGCACATTGCCAACAACAATAAAAAAATTTTACAAACCGCGCAATTTTTATCTTTTTAAAAAAAGCTGCCACTTTATTGTTACACATCTTTTTTTTTTATTTTCTCTGCCTATGTATCATCATCACTGAATTGATTTTTTGTTCAGTTTTTTTCTCTTAAAATCTTTTGTAATAACTTTTATAATCTTGTGTCTGTCATTTTAAAACGTCCTTTAAATTATTAAAGCTTTAATAACAAAATCGCTTCGCTTAATAAGCGATTTTGTAAATCATTTTTCGTGTTTTTGTAAATTGCTTTGCCTGTTTTTTGCTATTAGTAAAAATATATAATAAAAATCTTTTTTGCAGAATGCCAAAAAGCTCATTAGTTTCTCCTGATCGTCTTGAATTTACATATGATGCTTGTGGTGATCCACAAAGAATAATTATCAAAGAAATAACAGATGCTTCAAAAGTTAAGCTTTATGATAAAGAAACAAACATTAAATTTCTTTGTATTGGTTGTCGGATTGGTCAAAATGTTAAAAATCATTCACATATAATAAATTCTCGAGTACATGAGCCAGGTTTTCATCTTTGTAAACCAATTTCTGTTAATGATTGTGCATCTGGACGTTGTACTATCAATGATTTACGAAATATTTTTGTACCTCCTGATGGTTCACTCCAATCTGTCAAAACAACAACTTTATCATCTTCTGATCACGTTCCTGCTACCCATGTTGAACAAGATCATTATGTTACTAGGAATGATTGTATGCCGCCACCTTTGGAAAAATATGATGTTACATTATGGTAATATATGTTATATACTATTCTTTAAAACTAATGCCGTTTTTTAGTGAAAATCACGAATCTGCTGCAAAGCAAAATAATTTGGATGATCCAGTTGCATTGATGGCTTCAGATTCTCAATTGACAAATCCACCCGAATTAACAAGAGCTTCTCCAGTTATTCAGATTGAAACTGATCTTCTTTCTGAATCATCTGCATTTCCAGTTTCTCATAGTCAAACAACTCTTACGTATGTTTTTAGTTATGTATTTTATATATTACACAATATTTTTTTAGCGGAAGAAAGGTAAAACATGGAGATTATAAATATGGATATGGATCAAATAATAAGAAACGGAACAAAGTTATTGTTTTTGAAGATAATCGTGATTTTGTTCGAGTTTATAACTACTCAAATGGAGAATGGTATTGCAATGGGTGTTTCCTTATAAATGATCAAAAACTTTGTGGATACTTCAAGAAACATTTCTTTCATCCTCCATCACATCATTTATGTGAACCTATTAATCATCAAGAATATGTTGAAGATCAACAAAAAATTAAAGAAATAATTACACGTAACCTCGCAACATCAAAGGCATCAAAATCACCAACTCATGAAAATTTAAATGATACTGTAGAAGAAATTCAAGCGTCACAAAATTCAACAACAACAGAAGAATCTTCAACAACTCCACGTTTAAATCGAATGGTTGATTTGTTCAATTTTGAATATTCTTTCAATGAACTTGCTGAACGTAAAAAAAGAATTACAATTTATGAAGTAGATAGGAAATATGTTCGACAATATAAGATTACAGAAAATGAAATGTGGTATTGTATTAATTGCCAAACTGCTTGTATTAAGAAATCTGATGATGACAAAGTTGAAATTTATGGTGATCATCAATGTGTTCCTATTTTGGCATCTGAATATAAAATTTCTGATAAATTATTACTTGAAAAATCAAATGCATTAAAAAATAGTAGCAAAAATGCATCATCAGCTATGCCAAAATCGAGCAACCTTGCATCTTCTTCAAATGGTTCAAGTTCAAAGCTATGTACATCTAAAGAAATTGCGGATACAAAGTATGTTTATTATTTTATATCTCTTCATACATCTATATAGTTGTTTTTTTTTCAGTTTATCATCATCAAGTAATGCTCCTTCTCTTCGTAAACTTGAATTCTATGAATGGATGTTTAAGTCAAATGATAGATCTCATATTATTGTATTTGAAAATGATAAAAAACAGTATGCTCGTGAATATAAATTTAATATGGATTCTAATCAAGTTGAGTGCATTCGTTGCTTAAAAGCAAATCCATCAAAATCTTGTATTGGTGAAAGAAATCCTATTGATTTTTCTTTGATGGTTCCGGTAGCTGAAAATCATAATTGTGTTGCATTTCGGGTAATTGAAAATGATAAACAATTGCCAAAGAAAACTGCAAATAAAAGGAAAATTAGTAATAAAGAAAATGAACCGTCGATTGTTAAAAAATCCAAAGCTGCTGTAACAAATGTGTACGTTTTTTTGATACTTTTTTGAAAATACATACATAATTGATTTAGTGATGAATCTGCTGAACGTGAAAATAATGAAAATTCTCCATCTGAACAAACTTGTAATGATATTTTGGCACCACCTTCTGAAGTTGCTTCTAATATTTCAACTGTTCAAAGTGATTTGGCTTCAGCTGCAAATTCTAATGTTATTGTAAAAAATCAAGAGTAAGCTTTAGTAAAAGCTTCTTAAAAATTCTTTATTAATGTGATTGTTTTGTAGGTTTAATTATGTTAAATTTTTTCCTGCTGCTGGATATTATCTTGATGAATGTTGTGCAAAGTTAAAAATACCTTATTCCCGTGAAGCAGTTAATTTTTGGTCGAAAATTGAAATTTTATATATTGCAAAAGATTCTGTTCCAAGAGAATGCCATTCAGTATCAGAAGAAGATAGTTCTGCATTTCGTTGTTTTTCTCTCTTGCTTACTGGATCGGAAGATTATTATTTGAAATTAAAAGATACTCTTTTACCATATGTATGCACCAATATTAAAGCACTTGGTAAATTACTTTTTTTACATGTCAATTTAATCTGATTTAATTTTTAGGTGAAAAGCATAATCTTGATCTTGTTCGACCGGATTCACCATTATTTCATGAATTAGTTCTTGGACATGTTGCTTCAAAAATTCATTTTGAAGCTTTGGTAATGTTATTGGGATGCAGAATTGGAATTTTTGAAAATGGTAAATGGGATCGATATGGAAATTGGGAGAATACTGATGATAAATCTTGTATTGTTTTATTGCAAAAAACTGGTGGCACTTTTAGTGTTATTTTGTCTTTCAACAATTAGATTCCGTGATTTGTTAAGTTTTTTTGTTTGTATTTTTTTGCATATTTTTTCATTTTTTAAAAATTAGCCGGATACTGTCTTTAATAAAATTTGTTGAATAGATATTTTTCACTTTTTTATTTGGCATTAAACAAACGTAAAATAAAATTTATTGAAGTTTTGTATTTACTAAATATCAGAAAATATGCAAGAAAAAAAAAGTATATGAATTTTTTTTCGTAATTTCAGGGCTATCAAAACTTAAAAAAGCACATTAAAAAAATGAGGGGATTATGCAAACTAATTTTTTAGAAACCACTTTTTTCTATTGCTCAAGAGGGTAAAAAATCGAATTTTTTTCACTGAAATGTATGGAAAATGTAAGGTTAATAAAAAAAATTATATATTCTGCATTTTTTATAAAAAAACCAATTTTCCACGTAATTAGAACAGCCTTTTTTCTCTGGTGGTTGTGAAGTTCTATAAAAATCTCTAAAACATGCTTAAAGGAGGAAAATCTTCTCACGCATTTTTTTCTATGTTTGCACAGGAAAATATCACAGCAAAAGAGAAACTAAGTCGTTAGCCTTATTTCTTTTTTTATTCTTCTGCTACTTGATCTCATCAACAGAAAAAAATACAATCATTTTTAAGCTTTTCCTGACTCTTCTTCATTCATTCATTCATTCATTTAAGTTCTTTTTTCTCTTTCTCCCCCCTTTCTGCTTAATCTTAACTGCAAAAAAGTTTCATGCATTTTTTTCTTCTTATTTTTAGAATTACATGATGTTTGCTTTTATTCTTTAAACTATACCGCGCAACAGTTTTCCTCCCAAAAAAATTTTATTTTTATCAGCTTATGTAACATTAAATTAACTTGTGTATCAATCTAAAATGTTTTACCTTCAGTGAAGCTGCTGAAGTAAATTTTTGGATAAAAGTAGCCAAATCAATGCCAACAATCTACAGATTAAAATCAAAAGATCTCTACGATATTGCCAAATTACTTCAGCCAGATTTATCAGATGAAACGTTAAAGGGATATAATGCAGATAAACTTAAACTTATTATCTCTGAATGGTTACTTTTAAATCATTTTTCAACTTTACATTTATTCGAAAAAAATGCAAATTCTGCATGGATTCATCCAAAAGAAAATCAATGTGATTGTTGCTGGAAATTTCGAGTTGGACGTAGAAAATTATCAAGTAAGTTTACATATTTTTATTTTATTTTAT
This sequence comes from Panagrolaimus detritophagus, assembly GCA_034700145.1. Classification (NCBI taxonomy): domain Eukaryota; kingdom Metazoa; phylum Nematoda; class Chromadorea; order Rhabditida; family Panagrolaimidae; genus Panagrolaimus; species Panagrolaimus detritophagus. The sequence goes on from JAQIXH010000335.1 coordinate 11,840, forward strand.
TTACGTTTTTTAAAATACGATAAATAAGGAAACATATTTTTTTATTATGGCTCATAATTTTTGTATACGGTAGAAAGTGAACGGTGAAGTAAAAAAATTATTTTACTTCTAAATTTTTTTAATTCGAAAAAGTTATTTAGTCCCTTCAATTGATGCCATAGATAGAAATCCATCGCCACGTGAATCCCAAATGATTTATAACGGTGGCCCATGGGTAATGGTATCCGATGATCAGAATAAACAAGGAACATCTAAAATTCGTGTTCGTTCACATCTTTTACATACAACGTATGAAAAGTCAGTTTATATTAAGTATATGTAAAATCAAAAAAATTTAAGAATGTTGCAAAAAATTATATAAAAGTTTTTAGTGATTATAACGGCACTACAAATGATAGATACAAAACTGAGTCAAAATGTTGTTCTTTAAAACAAATAAAAAATTCTTGCATGGCTTGTTTATGTTTTGAGTGTTGTAGGATATAATAAAGTGTTTATTTATTTTTATACAAAATTAAATATCAAGGTTTATAAAAACATATGAGGTGGTTTTGAAACTCGAAAAAAAATTTTAAAAAAAATATCTTGTTTTTAGCACAAAAAATTAATGAACTTTTGATACATATTCGAAAAATAAAAACTCTTAATTTTAATAATTTATTATAATTATTTTGATTATGTTTTGAATACGGGTATGAGGAAAATATATTTACATTACGTTTTATTAGACATACATTGTCGTTTGGTTCACGACTAAATTATATCAGATATTACAATGGGATTTATTACAATAACTTTAATTTTTTATGTCATAATGATTATACTTGAATGATTTGCAAGGATAAAAAGTATTAATTAGCTGACTAAAAACTGGGTACACAGTACCATCCAAGAAACACATTGTTCCACCGCCACGTTTTGTTTGACTTATCTATAATTGAAAAAATTTAAAAAATTAAAAAATTTTTAAAGCTGTTTTCTTACTTGACGATTGATATCTCCAATACATAAATATGGATACGGGGAGCCACTTTCAACGTGAGCAATTGCATATTTTGAATGATCATCATATGAAGTAAAATTTAAAAAAGGTGTTTGAATTTTATGTGCATCATAAACCTATAATTTATTTTTTGTATTTATATGGTAATAAAATTATCAGATAAAACGAAATTCCATTTTGGAAAAACTGACATTGTACGGATTTGGTGGACGACATGTTGAATTAATATTATTTGCATAACTGCCATTACTGAAAAAAAAACACAAGACTTTGATGATGCTAAAAAAGAAGTTTAAGGACTTACGTTCCATGCATCCAAGATTGAACTAATAAACCGGTTGCAAGTTGAGGTGCAACAAAATCATAATATAAATCTTTAATATACAAATCATGTTAAAATTTTGAAATTAAAACTTTTTATTTACCTTTTCCAAAATTTCCACTTTTAGCAAAATGCCAAAATTGTTTACCTCCCATACTTACAAATGATTGCATGCTTGTATATGGTGAATTAGTTTTATGAAGGCCATCTGCAATATTTTGTAATGAATCAAAGTCACTAATCATTCTTTGTGGAACATTTTTAGTATAAACAAATGGATAAGTATAATATAATTGAGTAGCTATAAAAAGTTAATTAATTATTTTTACATAAAAAAGCCATTTCAGTGTCACTACCGATTTGGCCCAAAGTTCGATAAGGAAAAGAAATGCAAATTCCCATTTGTCCATAATAAATTGCATTTGAAGAAAATTCATAACTTGAATTGCTTGGAAATTTTGGAATTGAATGAATAAGCCAAAAGCCACCCCCAGAATTAAATAATGCTACACCTTTTTGATGACCGGAAACTGGGCTCCAAATTGTACTATTTGGAAATTCATCATTGTAAAGAATGTAAAAATTATCCTAAATTTCAAGTTTTACAAAATTTTCAACTGTAATTATGTATACTTGTGTATTATCTTTATTATCATAATATTGTTTAAGGGTATAATAAACGGCATGATTTGTTTCATTCATTAAAATTTTTGGATATTGCCATGTGGCATTATTTGCATCCATATAAATGAAATCTTTTCCAGAATAAATAAAGTCTCCTTGGTCATACATTCGAGGAAATTTATAAAAAATATACCTACAATTTATAGGCCATATAAATGTGGTCTTTATATTGAAAGTATACTGTATCATTAAATAATTTATGTTTTTTGGCTGCTTTTTGAGTCCAGCTGTTTTTTCAGTATTTTGAAATTTTAATAAACGTACCAATCAACTGCATTATTATTCATATCACGACAAGTGTAAACACCATCTCCGTTAACAAGGCTAATAATGCCAACAAACGCTATTAAAAACTTAATCATACTTTTTATGTTTATAACATTCAAAGATATAAAGAAACAAATTGAGCAGTTAACAGCTAATTTTTTTTTATCTTATGGATAGAATTTTCTTTTTTGTTTGATTATGGTAAATTTAGGCGAGGTTTTGCTTATCTTATCTTTCTATGCTTCACTTTATTTTTTTTTGTCAGCATTTCTATCAAATCATGGGTTAACCAACAACCACTAACCAGGTCATGGGACATAAATGTAGTCAAATCTTTAAAGAAAATTTTTATTTGCAAAAATTAATGTTGAATTTGTTTTTGCTGTTTTCAGTTTTTTAGATGCACAAAATCCAATGGCCAAAAAGAAACTTTTTTTAGCTGTCAAATTTGGGAAATACTTATTTGTTACCTCTAATTTTACTGATTTTTACCTCTAATTTTTTCAGTACCTCTAATTTTACTG
>JAQIXH010000336.1:0-14597 GCA_034700145.1 Panagrolaimus detritophagus
TCTTTATTTTTATTTATTTTGTAGTAATTGGAATTGGAATTATGGCAACTGGTATTCCAGTTTATTTAATATTTGTTAGATTCCGTTGTAAACCATTGGATAGCGTTGCAGGTAAGCTCTTAACATTATTATTACTGTAAGTTTCATGATAAATTTTAGATAATATAACAAAAATTGTTCAAATTCTTTGGCTCGTATATGATGAATCTGCAAATGAAAAAGCTACTACATCATCAACAACAACCAACGCTTAATTCATACATAAACTTTGATATGCTTTAATTGTTACGTTCCAATTATTGTCGATCTCTCTCTATCATAATTTTATGCTCGATTATTATTTCAATAAAATTTATTTCCAACAAATAAACATGTTTATTAACAAAAAAACAGATAACACTTGAAAATGCAATAAATAAATGAAGAAAACAAAAAACAATAGAAGATTTTAAGATAAAGTTAAGCATGCAACAAGAATTGAAGGTGGAAGAGTTTGAAGGTTTTCTTTATCAATTTTTGATTTTTCTTTTGACAAAATTTGAAGGCATTTTTCTTTGAGAGAATCGGAATTATTGTCAAATGCCAAAGTTACAATATCACAAACATTTTCTGTCGTTACAGTATCATATAAAGTCTCAATGCATTTTGTCTAAAAGTGATGATGCAATAAATACAGTAACCCAATTGTGTATTTAGGAACATATCAATCTTGTTGCAGCAATACAGTAACCAAAATGCTTACCTTTAATTCAGCCATCGAATATTTTGTTGCAAATTGAAGATATTCATTTTCATTTCCTTTAATAACATCTTTTTGACCATAATAAAATCCTACAGCAGCTTCAACAATTTCAACAGCAAATTCAAGATCAATTTTAACAGGATTTTCAGATTTCTTTGAATTAAAAATTGCACAAAATACATCTGAAACTGCAGCCAAAATACATCGATGTGCAGGAACTTCAGCTCCATCAAAAGCAACAAGAATAGCATCCATAAAAGTTGTTTGAGATTGAAGAGTTTTAAGGATTTTTGGTTGGAGGCTTGTTTCAGGTTCAACATTTGCAGCTTCAGATTCTTCTTCTAGTGCAGTTGCAGATGTTGTAGCAGTTGATTCTTTAAGCTGTTGTCGAATTACATCAATATCAAAACGAAATGTAAGTTGAACAGGTTCTTTTCCAAAAATATAACATTCATAGTCTCCTTTCTTCCCTTAAAAAACAAGTTATACACCATTCAAAGTACAAAAAACAAACCATTGATCTCAATATCATATTTATCATTTTTAATAAACAGTGAATAATAAGGATGTTGTTGACCATCTTCAAAATATGGTGTTGAACGAATAAAGTAAGTAAATATTAAAGCATCAAATTGAGGAAGTGTAAATTTTTCTTCATAATATTCACCAAGTTTAAGAAGTTTTATACGTTCTTGTTCAACTTCAAAAATATATGTAACTAGAGTTTGTTGATTTCGTTTAAATGGATATGTAACATTTATCATAATAACAGGAGAGAGTTCAGTTGAAGAGATTGTATAATTCCTTGAACCAATTAAAGCAACTTCTTCATTGTTATCTAAAAAGAAAGATGGATATAGCTTTTTTCAACATGTTCAAAATCCCCTAACTTCAACCACCTGAAGCAAGTACATCCATTTATCCCCACTAAATCCCTTCAAACCCAAACACTTACCAATAACTGAAACTTCTTTAATATCTCCATGTACATCACTGATTGAAATATCATAATTAAATCCACTATTTTTTTCATAGTTTAATACAAAAGATACATCATTTCCAAGTTCAATTTGTTGTTGACCTTTTAATAGCTTAAACTTTACAGCAATAACAGTTTTAAAATATTCATATGTTGAAATTGATGGCATTGACGACATGATTTATTAAAAGCTGAAAAATGGATATAAAATAAAGTTAACACTGTTTTGTTGAAGCACGAAAAAGAAAAAAAACAGCAAAAAAAAGGCGCAAAAAAAATTTGCAAGTGATTGATTTCTTTTTTGATGGTTGAAAAAAGAGTAAAGAAAGAAGAAATGGGAAAAAAAGAAAGAACGATTACGAAATCGACATAAAACAACAGAGAAAAAAACAAAGCCATCGCAAAAAAAAGGTGAAAAAAAGCTGCAGCTAGAAAACATTGCTTACCGTAATACGAGATTTTTTAAAAGATTTTTATAAATTGGATTCGTTTTTTTTCTTTCGTAGAAAATAATAACGCTTGTTATGCATTGTTCGTGCCAGAAAATTTCTATTAGGGTTGGTCGGTGGTGAATTTACCGGTAAATTAAAAACATTTGTGAGTAGAACAAATGAGAAAATTTTTAGAAAAAATGATGAAAATTTTCCAAAATTGATTTTTATAAAAATTTTTTCAAAGGCGAATATACTAAAATTTTAGCTCTTTTTTCTTAAAAATCATGTTTTTTGCGTTTTTGAAGATCGAAATTGTATTAATAACGACAATGAAAAATCAAAAAATGATCTGTTTGGTCAAAAATAAGTTATTTTCACTTAAAATTCAATTATTAAGAATTCTTTAGACTTTTAAAGCCATTTTCAAGCTAATTCGGGTGAATCTGCAGGCATTTTTTGCATTTTCGGTAAATTTACCATTCGACCGGTAAATTTACCGACGATCAAGTTTACCAGTAAATGACCAACCCTAGTTTCTATTCGAGTTTATAACCTTAACATTCTTTCATTAAAAACATTGCCAAAAATGTTGTAAAATTAATAATGTAATTATTTTACCTTGGGCAGTATTTTGTTCTTAAAATTATTGATATCATTAGTTTAAAAAAATTCAGTTATTTGTATTTCGAAGTAATCAAAATATTTTCTTTAATTTTGATACTGTTTATTGTTTACATTCGTTTTTTTAATATTACCAAAAATTTTTGTTTTCTTTAAAAAAATATAATCCAAAAAAATTATTCCATGTTTTTTTTTGTTGTTTGTTAGTTCCGCTTCGATTTTGCTTTTATTAAAAAAGTCTCTAAAAAATATGACAAATCATGCAAAAAAATATAAAGCAATATACAAAAATCACATTTGCCTCATTTTATAAGCGATTAAAGTTTAAATCAAACAACAAAAATTATTTTTTTGATTTCTAAACATTCATAAATAATAATAACGGCTGCTACGAATATATATTTAAGTCACAGTCGATTGTAACAAAAATTTCATTTTCCATTCACTTTTTTTGTTGCTAAAAAAGTTTTGCTGTAAATTATAAAAATGTCAAAAATTACTTTTATTTCTGTAATTTTTTGTATTCTTTTTTCTATCACATTTTCTGCCCTTCCAACTCCAGATCCACAAATGGTTAAAGATTTTGAAAGTTTATTACATAAATTTAATCTTACCTATTATGGTGAAGAATATCAACAACGACTTCGGGCATTTGAAAAAAAGTATAAAGAAGAAAAAGAAATTCATTCGGTTGGAGATGCCTTTGAATGGGGGGTTGAAAAGTTGACGGGGATGACCCCAAATGAAATTAAAGAAGTAAGTTCTTGTAGAGGAGGGGGGAGGATGAAAGAAGGATATATGAGATCCAAAAATTAGATTAGAGACGTGCAGAGACAATTTGCGACTTTTTGTTTTTCTGTAATAAAATATTGACCGCTCACTGTCGCGCATTTATTTTTATCTGACTCAGAAAAAAATTCTGCATCTGATAAGCACAATTTCAAATTGGGGAATGAAGGGGCAAAAAATTCGGATAAAAAAATTACGGTAGTTTCATTTTTTCTTTATCATTAATCATTTTTATCAGCATTTAACCTAATAATTTTTTTTATCAATTCGTATTAATATTAAAATTCTGCATTTTTTGGTACCAAAATTATGTTTATTGCATAATTTTGAAAAAACGGTGCACATCCTTAAATTAGATATCATTAAATTTGTTAAAATTTGATAAATGATATTGAATAACGATATCGGTGCCCTTTAAAATTTTTGAGAAATTTCGACTTCGGCATTTAAGACATTTCAAAAATTTTAAAATCTTTGAACCTTGATTTGAATCAACTCAACTAACATTTTTTAGAAATATCTTGGTGGCGTTGTTATTAATTCAACTGGAATATATACAAGCACACATCGACCATCAAGTGGATCAATCACAGAAATTTCATATTCTGCAATTTTGTTACCATTGATTCTTTGCAGTATTATTATTAATACTCTATAAATTTTTTGAAAAAATGTATAAACAAAAAGCTTTGCATAAAATTATTATTGCTCGATTTTGGTTTACTTATTTTTTGTATTATTTTGAATTAATTATTTTAATCTGTAAAAAATGTTTTTTGACTGTAAATAAATTTCAAAAAGCTTTTCAAACATAAAATAAATGAAACTACAAAAGTTTTGAAAAATGAAACGACACAAAATTTTCAAAGCCGTTTTTGTAAAATTTCGACAGAATTCTGGTCAAAGATTAAAGCTAGAAAATATGAAAACAAAAGATAATTAAAAACTGGCATCACAGAATCGTAATTTTTTCAAATAAATGCAAACTTCCCTAATGGAATGATTTCAAATCCTTTAATTGCAGTTTAAAAGATTTCAATTTTTTAGGTAAACATTACACATATTTTATTTTAAATTTACCAAAATTTACTCATTTAAACAAGGATGTTCTAAAATGAATGAACTGATAAAATTTGCTCAAACTACAAAACTTTTTGTACAGCATTGCATATACATAGCTGTATTTGATAAGAAACATCAACATAAACGTCCTATAAATACAATTGTTCGAATATAAACATTTTTCATTGATTTTTTTGTTTGTTTTTTAAAGAACAATGTTGTACATTTTTGTACCTATAATTTTTACTTTATTTTTTCAAATAAATGCAAAATGCCCAAATGGAATGATTTCAAATCCTTTAAACAATACAATTTGCTATTCACTTTATTCATTACCATCAAGTTATTTTGATGCTGAAAAAGTTTGTGAAAATTTTGGTGGACATTTAACATCAATTCATAATAGTTTTGATAATATGTTTCTTGCTGGTAAAATTTTTGAGACAATTTTTGTTAAACTTTTTTTTTATAGAACAAGCATCATTAACATTTATTGATGATGTTGACAGTCAGTTTTGGGTTGGAGGCAGCGAATATTTAAACAATTGGATATGGTCAGATGGTACAAGCTTTGACTTTACTGATTGGGATAAAGGTCAACCTGAAAATTTAACAGGAAATAATTGTGTTTCGGTAATGTCCGATTACGGCGGTTGGCATTCTGCAAATTGTGGTAAGGAAAGATCTTTCATTTGTATGATTCAAATTCTGCAATCTTCTACAATAACAACAAAAAAATCTGCTCCAACCACAGTAACCCCAAAACCAAAAACCTGTCAATCCACATGGACATTTTTCAATCACACTGGTTTCTGCTATAAAGTTTTTGATAATGCAACTTGGACAAATGCGGAAAATAAATGTAAAAGTTTTGGCGGGCATTTAACTTCTGTTCATAGTTCAAATGAAGCAAGTTTTCTAGCAAGTATGAAAATTTTTAAAATCAAAAATTGTTCAAAGTAAACTTGTAGATCTATCATATTATCAAGCACCGACACATCAATGTGCAGGATATTATGAAGGTTGGATTGGCGGATATACGGAAGATAAAAACGTTCATTGGAAATGGACAGATAAAACTCCATTTGATTATCAACTTTGGGGTACAAATGAACCCGATAATCCGGGAAGCGAAAATTGCCTTCAAATGTTAATTTCTTCAAATTGTCACGGCCGTGGAAGATACAATAATTATAACTGCGATTTAAATAATGCCAAATTTATTTGTAAAGTTTCACCTTTTTAAAAAAAATTTTGGTGTTTTTCGATGACGTGTGAAAAATCAATTTAAAGGAAACTTAAACGCATTTTTTCTATCTTCTGTGACTCATATTTTTACTTTTCGCTTCCTTTTTTTTTGTAGTGACAATAAAAATTTTTATGAGTGACCTATTATCTTACGTTTTTATTTGTTTCAATATTTTTTATGCTTATTGCGTTATTAAAGGGGTTTTTTTATCGATTACAATTTCATTTCGACATCTATTGCATCATTGAATAATAATAAAAAAAATTACACAAAATATAAAATTATGAAAATTTGGAATGTGATGGGTTTAAAGGTAATTGCATTACTTATGAAAAAGGAATTTTTGTGGTATTAAATCTAAAACCGGAAGCAGCGAAATTCATGAGTCGAATCTGTTAAGAAAAATATTGAACAATTCTTTCATACCATAAACCAAAAATGAAGACAATCGTGCTTACATAAATTGCAAAGGGAACAGAAACTTTAAAACTAAAAAATTATGTTTTAACTTTAAAATGGTAAAATGGATAAAATTGCTTACTTGGATCCGGGACAAAACTCATAATAAAAGGCAAGGCATAATGCAAGCGGAATTGCACTAACAATCAACAAAAGTTTTGTAGAAAGACGGCGTCTGGGAGGCTGAATTGGAACAAGAAATTCAAAGGGATCCCCATTGTGAATGTATTCTTCTTGAGGCCACATGGTTTTAGAAAAATCTGAAATAATATTTTAATTACACTCTCGGATGTTACAATATTTTTTTAACAAAATCTATTTAGACAACATAAAAGTTGCGTAATTTACCAAATGCAAAACATTTATGAGTTTTAAATTTAAAATAGTTAAGACAGTTACAAAAAAATGTGATTTTTCTAAAACACTATAATCAGATATCTAACGAAATTTAAGAAAGACAAAAAACAATTTATATGAAATATTGTGTTGTATATATTTTTTTTGAAGGGCGTTTTTTTTTGTTTTTTAAGAATCTTTTTTTTTTCGAACGAGGGCGTAGTAATTTCTTAACATAGTATTACATTTGATTGTTTCGAAACTGTTTAAATCAAACATTTAACAAAATGTTAAAATTTATAAAATCTGGTTACCTGGAATATCACAATTTGCGAATGGTACAAGCACATTAAAGTAGTGCTATGTTTTTTCATAATTGTAAATGAAATGTTACAGTAATCATTGCACAATTTCCTGAGCAAAAAAGTGAAAAAAACGAATGCAAAAAAAAGAATCTTATCAAAAATTTTTGCGACAGAACAAAAAGCTGGTGCCAATAAAATTGAAAAAAAAAAACATTTCCGGTATATTATGGTATACAGCAATGATCTATGGCCAACAAATTGACTCATTACAGAAAAAATTTAAGGTTTCCCTGTAAAAGATTTTTGTCATCAAATCAATTCATCACGTGCTTTTCATGTTTTTCAGAGGAAACGGTCGAAACGCCTCTAAAGGTAAGTATAATACAAACTTTTACAGATTTCAACATTCTTTTCTTATTTATATGAAGGAAAAAAATCAAAATGTCCTAATAAAAAAATTTGGATAGAGCAAAAATAAGATCTTTTAATGAAACATTATTTTTTGATTAAACCTAAAACTCAAATTAACGCAAAACCTTGAAAACTCAATTCTATCGTTGCGTCATAGATTCAAAGAAAACAAGAAGCATATTTTTATTGACGCTGACTTTTAATTAAACGTCAATAAAAAGATGAGGTTAACCTCTCGTATCACTAAATTTCTGAGTCACTTAACTTTTGTTTTTTTCTGTAGGTCAACTTTAACAAGAATCCTTTGTACAAAGATCCATCATTTGACAATTGCAAAAAATGAATGTTGAAATATTTCAGTTTTTTATCCTTCTCCATATTTGGTTGTTACTTTTTTTACGTACTCAAAGTAATCGTTCTTCAATCATCAAAAATTTGATCACGTGCTTTCCATGTTAAGTTTAATGAGCAATGATAACAATGTTATAAGAAACAATATTTCGAGAAATAATTTTAAAACTACGTAACTGTAAAATGTAATTGAGAACTTTTATGGTATCGTAAATGCAATAAATATATTTTTTTAAAATTTTTTTTTTAATTCTTTTGGACTTTCCCCGACAACAAAAGTAAAATTTTAAAAAAATGTGTCAGAAAAATACAGTATTTCCGACAACAAAAGTAAAATTTTAAAAAAATGTGTCAGAAAAATACAGTATTTAAAATTTGATATATTTTCATGGTTTTAACCTCAAAAATTATAATGACAGATGAACCAAAATCTTTCTAGAAAAGCAATAGCTTTCAACTGTTGTAGAAAAATGACCATTGATTTCATTCAAACGCTAAGATAGAAACCGATGGAATTTGCATAAATAATTTCAAAATATAACAGAAAATCTACAGCTCTTAATATCTTTTTCAAAGGGATCATTACCATTGTGAATGTATTCTTCCTGAGGCCACATGATTTCAAAAAATCTGAAATAATGTTTTAATTACACTCACGGTTGTTACAATATTTTTTTAAAAAAAATTTATTTAAACAACATAAAAATTGTGTAATTTAACAAACGAAAAACATTTATGAGTTTTAAATTTAAAAAAGTTAAGACAGTTACAAAAAATATGATTTAATGGAAAAATCCATTTTATTATGGATATCAACAAGCAATGTATCACTTTGCTTGTCATAATTTTTGAATTCATGATTTTTCGTTTTTTTTAAATCATTTTTCTAAAACACTATTTGATTCCGCAAGTAAAAAAATTGATAAAATATTCAAAAAATGCTGAAGTTTTACCAAATTCTCAAAAAAATTGCAATTTTATTTTTCTCTTATAAATTCAATCTATCAATATTAAATAAAGTTTATTTCGCCTTAATTTTCTCTCTCTCACAGACACACACAGGTAACCAAAGACCAATACATACACACCCACATAAACTCATGGGCATGATATAATCGACCCAGAAGAAAATTAATAAACTATACATAAATATTTTTATTTAAATTTAGAAGAAGCAGCGAGCAATAAATTTACTGATGATTTTTTGGTTTGGCGCGAATGATCTTTATTCTCCACAAAAATGGACATGGATGGATAATACACCATTCGATTTTGAAGATTGGGATAAGGGGCAGCCTGAAGATACTTCGGGAAGCGATTGTGGTGCTGTAATTATGCAAGGAGGAAAATGGAGAGCTGTTGATTGTTTTTTGCAAAAATCTTATGTTTGCACAATTTCTGCTTTGGATGCGCCAAGTACAACAAATGGATTAACCACAACGACAACAGTATCTCCTACAACAACTTCTATTACAAGTATGATACCTTCAACAAAGAGGACAACAATTTCAAAACCAAAATCGTGCCCTGTGTCTTGGACATATTATGATACAACAGGGTTTTGTTATGTTGTTCTTCAAGGAGAAACGTGGATAAACGCAGAAAATCGGTGTCAATTTGAAAATGGACATTTGGCATCTATTCATAATATCGATGAAGACCTTTTTCTTGCTCGTGAGATAAATTTAAAGTTTTTTAAATTTAAAATATTTTTTTCTTATAGACATAGCTGGAGGATCTTATGCTTGGATAGGATTATTTACTGATGATAATAATGCACATTGGAGTTGGACAGATGGAACTCCATTTAATTATACAAATTGGCGCGCAGGTGAACCTAATAATCCTGGTGTGGAAAATTATGTTGTCATTTATTCTGATGCAACGTTTAATAACTGGGATGGCAATCATGCGTCACCATTTATTTGTAAAAGATTGCCGTCATAAACTGAGAGGAAATAACAAAAAATGTTACTGAACAACAAAGGAAGAAAATTTACAATACCTCGATTCTTTTAAAACGTATTAAAATAAAGGAAATTTGAAAAAAAAGATTTAACGCTTTATCGTTTAAATAGAAGAAATTTAAATTCCTCAAATGAAATATTTTTTAAACGTGTTATTGTAACAAAACATCAGATGACACAAAAAATTGGAATTAAAGCTGCAAATCCAACAGCATTTATAGAATCTTATATAAATCCAGATTTTGAATATTTATTTGAAAATAAAAAAAATAAGTTTTATGGACGCTAAAGGCATCACAGAATCGTAATTGCAGTTTTTAAGATTTCAATTTTTTTAGGTAAACATTACACATATTTTATTTCAAATTTACCAAAATTTACTCATTTAAACAAGGATGTTCTAAATTAAATGTTAAAAAATTTTAAAATTATTTCTTTTTCTTTATTTAATAATTTTTGTTAAAAAACCACAAAATATTGATAATAACTTTGATTGATTTTTTAACCCTTTCAAATAAGAAATATATTTGTGAAAAAACTGTCATCTTGCAAACCCCCTACAAAAAAGCAGTAATTTTATTAATGTTTTTTCTCAAATAACTTCCAGCCAAAAATCAATAAACGACATCGTTTGTGATACAGGCTTAAAAAGAGCAAAGAACTATGATAAAAAATCTGAAATTTCTTTTTCAGTTTTTTGTTGATCGCATTATTTTAATGAAAAATACCTCTTTTCTATAAACATTGATAACGATGTGTGCAAGAATCATCAAATTTCAATAAAACAAAATTGTCTTTTTTCTTTTTATACAAAAATGTTTGGTGTTTTACTTTTAGTATTTTATTTTGTTATTTTAATAACTGCAAAATGCCCTCCAGGAAGTATTCAATCTTATTCTGACAAAACTCTTTGCCTTTATTTTCAATCAAATAAAACATATTATTTAGAAGCCGAACAAGCTTGTAAAGATATGGGAGGACATTTGACTTCAGTTCATAAGCCAATCGATAATATGTTTTTAAGTCGTAAGAAGCAAAGAATATTAAAAATCGCTCAATTAAGATTTTAGAACAAGCTCTTGTTCGATTTAACAAAAGTACCGACGACGATTTTTGGTTCGGTGCAAATGATTTGATTTCTCCCCAAAACTGGTCATGGATGGATGGCACACCGTTTGATTATAAATATTGGGATAAAGGCCAACCCCAGAATGTTTCGGGAAGTGATTGTGGCGCAGTTTTAATGCAAGGAGGAAAATGGAGAGCTGTTGATTGTTTTATGCAAAAACCTTATGTTTGTGCGGTTCCTACTTCGGATGCCCTGACTACCACCACCGTTGTTACTACACGTAAAACAACAATATCAAAACCTAAATCGTGTCCAGATAGTTGGACATTTTATGAAACTACTGGATTTTGTTATAAAGTTTTTATTGAAACTTTAACATGGTTGGAAGCAGAAGATAGATGCAAAGTTGATGGGGCACATTTAGCATCTATTCATAATAACAATGAAAACAATTTTGTTGCGCGTAAGTGAAGATTAAAAAATCTTTGGCATTATTTGTCTGTGATCTCTTAGAATTAGCAACATTTCATCAAAGTGATTGTGATTTGGCAAAAGAGCCCTGGATTGGTTTATATACAGAGGATGAAAATAAACAATGGAAATGGACAGATGGAACACCATTTGATTACAACAATTGGTATACAGGCCAACCTGATAATCAAGGGATTGAAAATTGTGGTCAGATGCTAATAGCATCGCAATGTTGGACTCCGGGAAAATTCAACAATTGGCCTTGTAAAACACTGAATGCGAGATTTGTTTGTAAACGATCGCCGTAAAAATCACGAAGAAAAACATTGTTTGTAAAACAATTTTTTATGTAAATTTATCTTTTAAAAAAATTGTCAATTTTTTTTGACTTTATAAACTCTGTCCATGATTTATTGCTGTCATATTAATTAAAAGCACATTTAACAACAAAAACAATGTTATATTTTATCGACAATATTACTTTAAGTTTTTAAAGAGACAAGGCCCTCACTAAAACCCAATCAAATCCATTAGAAACCAATCCAATCGAAGAAAAACATTTGGATTCGAACTTGAATTGGGTTGGGTTTTAGTGAGGGCCTTAAGACAAATACTTTTTTGACATTATTGTTAAAATTATTCTTCGGAAAGACAATTTTGCTGGTCGTTTTTATTTAAAGGCAGATTCTTTAAATACAGCAGCCATGTCTTTTGTTTAAAACTGACAAATTTGATAAGAATTGTTTCAATGAATTTTCCTTTGTTTGCATCTTCAAAAATTAATGATGTTCATTCTTGTGCTATTTTTTGCTTTATTGATTAGCTCCACATATGGAATATGTCCAAATGGGACAATTCCAACATTTTCTGATTCATCACTTTGTTATTTATTTCAAAGTCATCGATCTCTTTATCTCAATGCTGAAGAAACCTGTCAAAAGCTTGGAGGGCATTTAACTTCCATTCACAGCATGTTCGATAATTCATTTTTAGCAAGTTTGTTTACGCATGTAAATTTGCATAAATTATAAATTTTTAAGGTCAAGCTTTAT
This sequence comes from Panagrolaimus detritophagus, assembly GCA_034700145.1. NCBI lineage: Eukaryota > Metazoa > Nematoda > Chromadorea > Rhabditida > Panagrolaimidae > Panagrolaimus > Panagrolaimus detritophagus. The sequence continues at coordinate 12,298 of JAQIXH010000336.1, forward strand.
TGAAATTTTCTTTAAATAATGATTTATGGTTCGGTGCAAATAATCATATCACTTCTGGAGATTGGTCATGGATGGATCAAACAATATTTGATTTTAGTGATTGGGATAAAAATCAACCACAAAATTCTTTTGGCACAAATTGTGGTGCAATGATAATTCAAGGCGGATATTGGATATCCGATGATTGTTTCAAGCTTAAACCTTTTGTTTGTGAAATTTTTTCGCCATAGCTTTTTTTATGTCAAAAATAAAGTTTTTGAATTTTGAAAAAAATAATTAGCAATATTTTCAAAATTGGCGTAAAAAATTCGTTTTGGTGGTTCGTCTTTAATTGGTTAAAATTTGATAAGAAGGAACAAAAAAAACTATAAAAAAACTATGTTTCAATGGATTTTGCCTATCAAAAAATTTACAAAAGCTTTTGCCAATTTATTTATACATATTAAAGCAGAAACAATAAAACGAAAGCTAATAATAATAATAATTAAATTTGAATAATACTTTCTGTGCCATTTGAAAGCAAAAGCTTAAGCATTTTTGCACCAATCCAAACCAATCGTGCATGAACGGTTTGAGAAATTTCTGTCGGAGCTGCCATTGATTTAATTAATTTCATTTGACTTTGTCCCATTCCCTTAAAAAAATATTACTTTTTTTATACAAAATTATAAAAAATCAAATTTACCAAAAATGATTGATGTGTTTGCCAAATTGTTATTTTTGCGTCTTTTGAAGCATAAACAGCTAAAAATTTTCCATCTGATGAAAATGCAATTGATGAAATTAGGTTATTATGGGCTTGAATTGTCTAAAAAAATTGTTGCAAAGTTTTTTTTAAAAATGTACAAACTTGTGATTTCATATTTTTAAGTTCATGAATTACAATTGCACCATTGCTTCCACCAATTGCAAGCTTTTTCGTTGCAGGACAAAATGCAATCATATAAAGTTTTGAAATTGGTGGAAATAAATCGTGAAAATTTTGATGCTTTAAAAGTTGTAAATCCAAACAATGAATAAGAATATCACAAACAGGAATAACAAGTTCAATGACATCGACGTAATGATTTTCGATCAATTGTTCAATAACTCGAAGGACATCAGTTTTGGAAGCGATTAAAGGACTGACTAAAGGGATTTGGGTTGTTTGAAGTGAAGAATTATATCGGATAACTTCTTTGCTAAGTGCAATTATTACTGCTTTTGGGCAAATGGAAGCAATTAAAGAGAGAGAATTTTTTGCGATTAAAGCAATTTCAGCATTTTTTGTTTCGTCTAAAGCAGCTAATTCTAATAATCCAAGTAAAAGCTTTGATAAATCCAAATGTGGCTGCCATAGCGAAAATCCACTTCCAAGTAAGTCAATTGCAGATTGTCGAAGAGTTGAATTTAAAGGTAATGTTGAAGTTTCTGGGGCTACTAGCAATTCAAATAATGAAAGTGCCGTACCTCGAACAGTAATTTCATTGTCAAATTCATTGCGAAATTTAGTTCCAATAACTCCAAGCAAAACAATTGCTATAGCTTGATTTTTTCGAAGTTGTTTGACTCCTCCATGGATTGGTTTAAGATGAATGAATTCTTCTTGTGATGAAATAGCAATGGCAGGTGGTAATTCTTTTTTGACAGAAACAGAAGATGTATCTCCTCTACGAGGTGGAATTGGTGGAGGTGGACGTGAAGGTGGTTGTGATGAAGGTACTTGAGTTGCAGATTTTTGAACATTTTCAACAGCGGCTGAATTTGAGCTTGTTGCAGCAACAAATGAAATATTATTTGTTGGAGTTTTACCCAAAATTGATAAACTTGAATCCAATAAAACTGGTAAATATGGAGCCCAATCAGCAATCAACTTTCTTCGTCGTTCAACACCAGCTCGATTCAGCTCTTTCAAAAGTAAAATTTGTGCCGCACTTCGGATTTCAATACATGAATCTTGCCATTTTTCAGCTAATAATTGTATCTTTGGCGGTAAAATTTGGTTGTAAATTTCAGTTTGAAAATGTGGCAATTGTTTCTGCTCATGAGATGAAGTAAATGCCATGGCATTTGATAAGGCAATATTTGCCATTAAATGTGTTGTTGATAATGCACTGCTTAATTGTTTTCCTTCATCAGATAATTTATAATTTGATGGCATATAAAGGGATACTATGCCATTACCAGATACAATTCCAAAATGTAAAGGTAATGAATGTTTAAATAATCCACGTTTTAATGCTGCTATTTCATCATTGTTTCCATTTAAATCCCAATTAAAAATAAGTGAAAGAAGTAATTTTGCAATATCACTGCTATCA
>JAQIXH010000337.1:0-14565 GCA_034700145.1 Panagrolaimus detritophagus
ACCAAGACGTAAAAAGTGGATGCTCGGTGGATCCGAGGTTAAAACGAATTCCAACCCTTCGAACACTCTATAAAAAATAATCATATGAAGGCTTTCTTGTAAACCAGCACTGTGTTAACACACTTTAATGTGCACCACAAAAAACCACCCTCAAAAATTCGGCTAGTGTTCGGGCTAGCAGCAGTCCAAAAAAAAAAAAAAATATCAAAACAAAAAAACCGCACAAATATCATCAATTTTCCAACAAACACCTTATTTTTTGATTTCGCAAAAAAAGGCATTTTTTTGCACATTTTTTGTAAAAAAACCTTCGAAGAAAAAAGGTGTGAAAAAATAACAATTTTGTTTCAAAACAAACAAACACGAAACACTTTTTTTTGCAATATTGGACATTCTGTAAAGAGCAAAACATTATTGTTCAAAATTTATAAGCACTTTTCAAAAAGTGACAGCTGCTCTTTTTTTAAGAATTATAAAAATATTATTCTACTGCAAGAGGCGGAGCATTAGATGACTTTGGAAAATGATGCAAAATCAAAGAAAAACATTTTTACAAAAATATCGATGGAACTGTTTTTAATTATTTTTTTAACAAACTTTTGAATCTTTAGTTTTAGTTTTTTTATTATTTAATTTAAAGTTTGTTTACTTCAAATAAAAATCATTCATTAAATGTGCCATCGAAAATAATATTCCAGTGGCCCATTAAAAAATATTATTTCTATGACTAATCTTATTACGAAAAAAAAAAATGAAATAATTATAAATCTGTTTTGCATTTTTGAATCAATCTATTCCATCTCTTCAACAGTTTTTACTCCTTTTAAATACTTTTTAATGGAAACTTATGTCTTTAAAACAAGATTGTTATCCCAGGCTTTATAATTAATTTTTCTGTGTTTGAAAAAACATGAGCGAAACTAATTGCTAATTTAAAATATGATTCACAAAAACATAAAAATTTGTATTAAAAAAAATTCAAAAAAATTAAACATATCCAATCAAATCGCAGATGTCGTGTACACGATTTTTTAATATGCTCGTTAATCTACGAATTTATTTTCTGTTTTAATACATTATTATTTTATACTTATGTTGCATAAAATAATATAAAAACAAATAAATAATGTTTTCAAAGTTCTTAATTTTGAGGTTTCTTTAACTTTTTTTACATCAACTTTACTTTTTGTCATTTTCATATAAAAATATATTACTATTATAATAGCACCAAAACAAAATTAAAATATTAAAAAAAACCCTTTTAAAATTTGATTATTGATATGGAACACAAGGGGGTCCCTATTTTTATATAGACATTTTTTTTTAATGCTGTTTCAAAAGAGACGTTTCATTGAATACTTTTTATTCATTTTTCCTGTTTTTTCAAAAAACGCCGGTCACAACATTTTTGTGGTGCTTACACATTTGTGCACAAAGAAAAGAAAAAAATGTTATGAAAGAAATCGATGAAAACTTTGTTTTTAACAAATTTATGAATATTTTATTTGCTGTTTAAATTCATATCAAACTTTATAACTGATCACTTTGAGTAAAGTAAAATAAAAAAGTTTATGCCTTCTCAAAAAACAGCGTTCATTATTGATGCAATGAAATACATTAATAATAAAATTTTAATATTATTTTTTGCAATTTTACAAATTATTTTAAAACTTTTTCGAAAACTTTATTAACGTCTTGATTAACGTTATACAAAAAACGAATTGAATAATTAATGGCAAGAAATCTTATTTCTGCCTTTTTGCTACAACTATTAATAAATATTCAAAATTTCAATGTTAAAAATATCTCTGCCTTTTTTGTTTTAAATAATGTAATTTTCCATCAATGAAACCACTGGTGGCCATTTTTAATATTTTTTTAATATTTTTATGATAATAGTTTATCTCTTTTTTATGGTTGATTTTTGTTGAAAGAGAACTAAAATATTCAAAACAAAAAAACCCAAAAACCCAAATATTATCAATTTTCCAACAAACACCTTATTTTTTTATTTCGCGAAAAAAGGCAATTTTTTGCACATTTTGCTATTTTCTTTCTAAACAAACAAACACAAAACACTTTTTTTGCGATATTGGACATTCTGTAAAGAGCAAGGCATTATTGTTCAAAGTTTATCAGCACTTTTTAAAAAGTTACAGCTGCTCTTTTTTTAAGAGTCATAAAACTATTTTTCTACTGCAAGAGGCGGAGCAATAAATGACTTTGGAAAATGATGCAAAATCAAAGAAAAACATTTTTACAAAAATATCGACGGCGCTGTTTCTGAATATTTTTTTTATAATGAAGTCATTAAATTGTTGTCACTTCAAAAACAAATTTTCGAATTTTAAACAGTAAATTTTGAATATTTATTATTGTTGCATTCCCTTTTCACTTCAATAGTAAACATCTCCTTTTGAGAAAAGTCTGCATCTTCTTTAACAGCAGTAAATACGTGTGTTTTTATTTAAAAAAAGATGACAAAATATTTTTGACATATTCAAAAAAAACGAGCTATTTCGCAAAAAATAAAACTAACATTTTAAATGTAACCGCCGCAGAGCAAAATAAAAATTTTTTAAAGAACAAAAACAAAATGAATAAATATTGCGAAAAACCATATTTCTTTTTATTCATCGTATATTTTTTTATTTATGGTACAAGCCTGGTTCACTTTGCTTTTAAAAAAAATTTGTTTTTGAAAATTTTAGTATTTGCTTCTATTGAAAAGCCTTAGAAAGTGTGCCAATTTTTATGAATAAAAAAAATGATACAAAAGGAGGATCAACGGAACATTATTAAATATATATATAAAAACAGTTTTGTTACATTTTATGATTGAAATTAAATTTAAAGTTTCACTTTTTTTTGACAAGCACATTATTCCTGGTAATTAAAATTTTGTTGTTTGTATATTAACGGTTTTTTCGCCAAGTAAATTCAGATAAAAAACAATTCCTTTTTTTTACGTGTTGATATTTTTCATATAAAAAGGATTTATTGTAACAAAAAATAACAGGAAAAAAATAAGCTAAAATCTTATTTTCGTAATCTTTTTTATCGCAATAGATAAGAACGTTCAGCATTTATCAGTTTAAGCATTGGTTGATTTTTTGGTGAAAAATTGTATTGGTATTTTTTTCTTCTTATATGAATATTTTTTATATAGGGGATAAAATAAATCACAAGAAACCAAAAAAATCTTTTTCTAACTTGTTTCCTTTTTGGCACTAACCTTTCGATAGAAAAATATCTGCATTCGTTTTTAATATTTCCCCCTACTCCATCGTCTTTTGGTAAAAAATTGGAAGAACATTTTTTACAAACAAAAGGCAAAGCAAGAAAAAACTTTTTTCTATTTGTAGAAAAATATATGCAAAATAAAATTTAATTGAGACTTGCTTTTATTAAATCACAATCAAAATTTGTTTGCTTCAAATGAAAATTATTCATAAAAAATGCTATGTGTTAAACTTTTAGTAATGGCAAAAAAATGCAAAAACATTTTCATTATCTTCGTTTAATACCTTCAAAGTATCATTACAGCACAGATTATTCATTAAAAATTCAAACAAGTAAAAAAGGCACTTTAGTGGCAAAAAATAAAACGTTTTTTCAAATTTAACAACGCCACCAAAGAACGAAAAAAATGTTGATGAAAAAAATATATATTGCTTAATGAAGAATGCAAAAATTTTGTTTTCCAGCGGCATTTTTTGATCTCTCGTAAAATTTCTTTGATCTTTTCAAAAAAGTCGCCTTTTCCATTTCCCCCTTCTCCGTTGTCTTTTGCTAAGAAATTAGAAGAACAGTTTTTACAAACAAAAGGCAAAGCAAAAAAACCTTTTTTCTATCTGTAGAAAAATATATGAAAAATCAAATTTATTTGAGCCTTACTTTTATTAAATCAAAATAAAAAATGTTTGCTTCAAATGAAAATTATTCATAAAAAATGCTATTGGCCATATTTCTACATTGAATATATATTTTTTTAGAGTAACGTTATTACAGAAAATATTAAAATTGATCAAAAAAGTGTTAATTTTATTACTTATTTTTAATATTTCGAATTATAATTTATTTTCGAATTAGTATTTTTAATGTTTTATTTTGTTTATGTTGGAGTTCGAATTCTACTAAAATTATAAAAGATATGGTTGAAAAATATGGTGATTTAAAATGTGCAGATTAACGCCCATCAAAGTTCAAAACAAAAACAAAGAAACCACAGCACCCAATAATAATAGTTTTTGACTTTTTGCGGGAGAAGTCGTTTGAATTTTTTTATAAAAGTAAGAAGAACAGATGTCCCTTTCATATTTTTATTTTGATCTCCTAAGAAAAAATCCAATATAAAAAAAATTGTTTTTTTTTTCATAAAAAATGAAAAACTTTTTCTTTTGCCGAAAAGCGCTGAAGAAGAAATCTTTGTTACACAAAATCGCTTAAAATATTTTTCAAGTTAAAAATTTTTTATTATAAAAAAACACAATTCTTGCTCGTACATTTCTACGAAGGATTAAAATTTTAACAATCAAAATTTTGTTTGAATATTTTATCGTTGCGCAATTTTTTTCTAATTTGTAAAATCTGTAAAAAACACATTCCTTTTTAAGTTAATTATTAGCTGTAGAAGAGGCTTAAGTGGTGGTGCTGTAATTTACACTAATTAAAAGTAAATTTATCAGCTTATTTGCATAATTTTTTATTAAAATCACAATATTTCTTTAAATTTAAAACAATCAATGTTTTATGAAAATATGATAGACGCATCATTTTTTTACAGTATTCTTTGGTTTTTCCTTCGCATTTGAAAATGAATAAATATGTTTTTTTGCAGTAAAAGATAGTATAAAGACATTTATTGATTGATGATGTTATACAAATTTCAGCAAAAATTGGCACATGCATTAAATTTTTTTTTCTGTCACTCTTTTTCTATATTTAATTTGATTTTTGGTAATTATGGCATTTTAAAAATTTTTATTTAAAAGCTTAAATAGCATATCTTATTTTTAGAAATATTTAATGACATAATTATTTTCTTTATCATTTATACACACATTTTTTAAAAAAATGTAGAATAATCTGATCAATAAGGAATTGCTTTTTCCAACGTTTGATTTTGAAATATTCAAAACAAGTCAACATATTTTTTTTAAAAAGTGATAGCTGCATTCATTTTTGCATTTTTTCTGTTTTGTCTTTTGCCTGTCTTAAAATAAAGTCAGACAAAATGTTTTTTGACAACAAAAAGGCGGAGCAAAAAGATATTATTCATTCGAAGTTGCGAAAAAAGAAAGCAGACCAAAAAAAAATATTTGAAAAGAAAAAAGCGATGATTTCTCTGTAATAATATTTATTTTCTAAAAATTTTTAATATTTTAAATTTGTTTTAATCTGTTTGAACCTTGTTTTCATTAAATAAAAACAAAAAGTTTATTTACTAAGAATAAAAATTATCAAAAAAATTAATCGTGCACTAAATATATATTTTTTAAAAGAAATATTTCAAAAAGTATAAAAATAAAATATAAAAATTTTCTTGTTACAATTTTCATTATCATTCATTGTAAAAGTGTTTGCCGTAAAATTTGCATTGATGTAAAAATATAATTTGTAAAAATCTACGTTGAAAAATGTTTTTGTAAAAATTATCGGTTGTTTTTTTTGGCCATTTTGTTTTCCTTTCACTCTTTGATTGATTACTTTAAAACAAATGCTCAGACATTTTAGGAAATTTTTTAATATTTTTCTTCCTTAAATAATATGTTTCCACTTTTCGCGGTTACAGGAGGCGGAATTTTTGGCCCACCCTCCCCCTTCGTCATACTTTTCCTTTGATATTTTACTGTACTTCAAAGCGGCGTCATCAACTGCTGTATTCCACGCTCCCCCTACTTACATGACGTCATATCTGGAAAACCCCCAACACATTTTTTTACTGCAAAATTGGAGCATTTTATAATTTATTTTTATTGATTTTACGTAAAAGCAAAAGTCAAGGTTTGTAAAAGTTTATTAAGCTACGAATATTTGACATTGATCTTTATTAAAGTTTTATGAAATTTTTTTGGTTAAAACATGAATGAATAAAAATATTACACATTCTTAAATTTTTATCAACAGTTTTTACTCTTTTCAAATACTTTTTAATAGAAACTCATGTCTTTATTACAAAATTGCAATCCTTAAATTTATAATTAATTTTTCTGTGTTAGAAAAAAACATAGGCAAAACTAATTTCTTATTTAAAATATGAGTCATAAAAACATTTAAATATGTATTAAAAAAACCAATAATAATGATACTTACTCTTCAAAAAAATTAAAAATTTCCAGTCAAATCGTAGATGCCGTGTACACGGTTTTTTAATATGTTCGTTAATCTACAAATTCATTATTTCATATTAATGTCACAAAAAAATTAATAACAAATAAATAATGTGTGGTAGAATTGAAATTTCAGTGTTCTATATATTTTTTAACATCAACTTTACTTCTTGTCATTTTCATATAAATGTTTTTATTACTATAAAAACACCAAAACAAAATTAAAATATTAAAAAAAAACCCTTTTCCAACGTGATAGTCCGTCTGAAACACAAAAGAGTCTTAATTTTTATATAGACATTTTTTATTTACGAAAACAAATGATGTTTCAAAAGAGTCGTTTTATTAAAAACGTTTTATTCATTTTTCCTGTTTTTTTAATAGAACGTCTGACACAACATTTTTTTTAAAAAGTTGTGCACAAAAAAAAAGAAAAAAATGCTATGAAAGAAACTGATGAATATATTTGTTTTTTACAAATTTATGAATATTTTGTTTGCTGTTTCAATCAAACTTTATAACTGATTACTTTGAGTAAAGTAAAATAAAAAAGTTTATATGGCTTATTATTAATGGATTTAATTATTCACAAAAAATAATTAAATCCATTAATAATAAAATTTTAATAATATTTTTTGCCATTTTACAAAATCTTTTAAAATTTTTTTATGATATGAATGTTGATTAAATTTCAGTGTCAATAAGCAACGTTTTGCTATAGAGCATATTGAACTTTAACCACAAGCTCTAAAATAAAATGTTTTACTGTTTTTTATTTTTGACAAAACTTATAATCGTTTGGTTATATCCTTGATTGTTAATATTAAATTTACTACAACATTTAAATTCGAAATAATCCTATTTAAAATACTTGAAAAACGGACATTTATTTTTTAAGGAGACACATTCAGCAATTTTTGGTAAAAAACGATGTGAAAAATTATATGGATCAAAAACAGTTGTAAAATATATTACTAAAATTGAAACTTTTTTGTTTGATTAATCATATCTGACTTTCCACAAAAAAGCAGAACAGATGAAACGTTATTTGAACAGAATTTTTTATTTGAATAATTTAAGTATTTTTTTCTAACTAAATGTTTTTTAAAAATAAAGTTTTTTTTGATTTTAAGATGTCAAAAATAATTTCATATATTATCAATTAATAACTGCAAAATGAGCAATAGCAAGCATTTTTCATTGCAATCTTTTTTAATCTTTTTAAAGGCTTTTAAGATATATAAAAAATACATAAATATTCAAAAACTCTTTTTTTAATGTGAATTAAAAAACGGTTTTTTTTTGATGTAAGTGTTCACAACAATTTCTCGCAAAAGCAAAAATAAAAGACAAAAAAACGTTTGCCAAAACAAAAATGTTTGTTGTCGAAAATTTATTGCGTTACTATAGAAAAAGGAAAAAAAAATGTAATGAAGTGCAGAATTCTGTTATTCTGAAAATTTAATTGTTTTGTACTTCACAGTCAATTAAAACTTATTAAAAAGTCATATGGAGTAAAATATTGTTATTAAAACGCAGCAAAATTTTACTCAAAATCCATTAATAATAATTGACAGTTTTTGGAGGTCAACATTTATGACAGCACATTCTTTTATTTAACGAAAACGAAAATCATAAAATACTATTTTTTCTATAACCATTTTAACATGTTTATATTATAATGTTTCAAATTATCAATTCAATGTTATGAAAAATACCAAACTGTGAAATTTTTTGTAGCCATCCTGTTTTTTAGAGTGGTAAAACTGAAGCTACATCTCTCTATTCTGTCACTTTTTCTTTTTCTTTTGTTACAAATTTCAGCAAAAACAATACTTTTTTTTGCAAAAAGCAGCGCAAATGGTGATCTCTAAATTAACGTTACACAAAAAACGAATTGAATAATTAATGGAAATTAAACTTATTTCTGCCTTTTTACTTCAACTATTAATAAATTTTTAAAATTTCAATGTTAAAAATATCTCAGCCTTTTTTGTTTTAAATAATGCACTTTTCCCATCTTCATGGTTAATAAAATTTTTTAATATTCTTATGATAATAGTTTATCCCTTTTTTATGGTAGATTTTTGTTAAAAGAGAACTAAAATATTCAAAACAAAAAAACCGCACAAATATCATCAATTTTCCAACAAACACCTTTTTTTTGATTTTGCGAAAAAAGGCAATTTTTTGCACATTTTTTGTAAAAAAACGTTCGAAGAAAAAAGCAGTAAAAAAATAACCATTTTATTTCAAAACAAACAAACACGAAACACTTTTTTTGCAATATTGAACATTCTGCAAGACAATATTGTTCAAAGTATATGAGCACTTTTTTAAAAAGTGACAGCTGCCTTTTTTTAAGAGTCATAAAACTGCAAGAGGCGGAGCAATAGATGACTTTGGAAAATAATACATAATCAAAGAAAAAACTTTTTGCAAAAAAATCGACGGCGCTGTTTTCAAAGGCGTTTTTGTGAATCGAAAAAGTGAGCACCAAAAAAAAATTGAGACAAAATTTTTTGTTAAATGCAAAAGAAATCGAAGTCTCTCTGAAAGAAATTCGATTATTGTATTCACACTTTTTGGGCAACGTGGCCATCCAATAAATATTCAATGTTTTTAGGATTAATGTTCCTCCAGGTAAAATGAAAAAAATTTATAAACTTCTTTGTTTTTTACATTTACAGGGTGATTCACGAAAAAGTGGGCAATTTGAATGGTCGGCATTTTGTTCCTATTAAATGTTTTCAAAAACGGACTTCACAGTCGTTGTTGACCTTTTTTACCATTTTCTTTTTTATAAAAAAATCAAAAATTCCGGAAAAAAATTTTCGCGATTTCATGTACCTGTGAAAAAAGAAACACAAAAAATTTGCTAAGTGCCGGAAAAAATAATTTTTCACAGAGTACGTGAAATCAAATCAAAGAAAAAACTTTTTGCAAAAGAAATCGATGGGACTGTTTTAAAATATTTCTTTTAACAAACTTTTGAATCTTTTTTTAAATTTTTTAATCGGTTTTTATTATTTAATTTAAAGTTTGTTTACTTCAAATAAAAATTATTCATTAAATGTGCCACCGAAAATGATTTGCCATGAATCATTTAAAAAATATTATTTCTGTGACTAATCTTATTACGAAAAAAAATGAAATAATTATAAATCAGTTTTGCTTTTTTGTATCAAAAGTAATTTTTGTTCCATATTTACATTGCATTCAAAATGCTTTACATTTTAATAAATATGGATATCCTTTTTTTACGCCATTTTTGTGCTTGATTTTTGCTTGAAAAGATAATTAAAATATTCAAAATTCAAAAAATGACATCGTTATATATTCACTTTTGTGTTGTCGAAACATGGTGAAATGTCACACCTTTTTATGTGTAATGTTTGACATTGGTCTTTATTTAATGATCTTTATTATTCTTTTAACCAGCTTTTGAATTTTTTGCGTTAATTTTTTAATCGGCCTATATTATCTGATTAAAATTTTGTTTACTCCGAATAAAAATCATTCATTAAACGTACCACTTGAAAATATTTCGCATGGTCGATTAAAAAATATTATTTCTGTGACTAAACTTATTGAGTAAAGTAAAAAAAAAAAATATCCCATGATGGCCATTTTTAATATTTTTTAAATATTTTTATGATAACAGTTTATCCCTTTTTTATGGTAGATTTTTGTTAAACGAGAACTAAAATATTCAAAACAAAAAAACCGCACAAATATCATCAATTTTCCAATGAAGACCTTATTTTTTGATTTTGCAAAAAAAAGGCAATTTTTTTGCACATTTCGCAATTTTGTTTCAAAACAGCGAAACACAAAACACTTTTTTTTGCAATATTGGACATTCTGCAAGACATTATTGTTCAAAGTATATGTGCACTATTTTAAAAAGTGACAGCTGCTGTTTTTTTAAGAGTCTTTAAAATATTTTTCTACTGCAAGAGGCGGAGCAATAGATGACTTTGGAAAACGATGCAAAATCGAAAAAAAACATTTTCGCAAAAATATTGACGGCGCTGTTTTAAAACATTTCTTTTAACAAACTTTTGAATCTTTTGTTTTAATTTTTTTATCGGTTTAAATTTTGTTTACTCCAAATAAAAATCATTCATTAAATGTGCCACCTGACATGATGTGCCATGATTCATTAAAAATATTATTTCTGTGATTATACTTATTACGAAAAAAAATGAAATTATTATAAAAAAAAAAAAATTAATGCCCTCATTACAATTTTAGTAATGAGGGCATTAATTTGTTGTCACTTTAAAAACGAGTTATCGAATTTTAAACAGTATGTTTTAAATATTTATTGTTTCTTGATTTTTTCTTAACGTTTTTAACTTTAATTTTTATAATTTTCGTGTAATAAAAAAAATTTATTATAAAAACAAAAAAATTAAAATATTTTAAAAGCGTTTCGTGATAGTCATATTTCTGAAACACAAAAGACTTCTTATTTTTATATAAACACTTTCTTATTTACAAAAACAAATGCTGTTTCGAAAGAGGCGTTTCACTAAACAAAATTTTTTTCTCGTGCTTTTTTTTGAAACAAAAACGCCAGACACAGCATTTTCTTTACAAATTTGTGCATAAAGAAAAAAAAATGTTATGAAAAAAATCGATGAAATTTTTGTTTTTTACAAATTTATGAATATTTTATTTGCTGTTTTAATTTTTGCCAAAATTTATAACTGATTACTTTGAGTAAAGTAAAATAAAAAGTTTATGCCTTCTCAAAAAACAGCGTTCATTAAAATTCCAAATATATTTGTACCACACATTAATAATAAAATTTTAATATTATTTTTTGCCATTTTACAAAATATTTTAAAACTTTTTCGAACCCTATATTAATGTACACAGTTGTTTTTAAGTTTCTTGATAAACATTATCTGTACCTTAAAAACAACTAAAAAAATTTTTTCAAATGAATTTTATGAAAGATTTATGGGATAAAAGTTTATCATAACTTTTTTTTCCCATTTATCATTTTTGTTTTCTTGCAAAATAAAAAACAGTTTCTTAAAAAAATTAGCTTTCGTTTTTGTGTAATCAAGTCATTAAATTGTTGCCACTTTAAAAACAAATTTTTGAATTTTAAACAGTTAATTTTTAATAATTATTGTCTTGTTGCTTTCCCATTTCTCTTCGATCATAAACATGTTTTTTAGAGAAGAGTCTGCATCTTCTTTAACAGCAGTAAATACTTGTGTTTTCTTTTTTACAAAAAGATGACAAAATTTTTTTAAAATGTTTAAAAAAAAAGAGCTATTTTCGCAAAAAATAAAACTAACGTATTAGTTTTAGAGATGCTGAGCAAAATAAAAATTTTAAAGAACAAAATAAAGATGAATAAATATTGCGAAAAAGCATATTTTTTTTTCATCGTATATTTTTTATTGTAAGCTTGGTTCATTTTTTCCTTTAAAAAATTTATGTTTGAAAATTTTAGTATTTGCTTCTATTTTTAAATCTTGGAAAGTGTGTCACTTATTCTTGATAAAAAAAATGGTTAAAAATGTTCAATGGATGCTCACATGTACAATGCGTAATAATGCATTACAAAATATATATGAAAACAATTTTGTTACATTTTATGATAAAAATTAAATTTACAGGTACACTTTTTTTTGACAATTACATTATAAAAGTCACGTGTAAAAATATAACATTTACAGTTAAGAAAGTCAGAAAGTTTAATATAACAAAAAATTAAATTCATACAGCACGTCAAAATTTTTATCCCATTATAATATTGTTGTCTCCTACTTTATCGGAAGAGAGACATTTGCAATAATTTTTAAAACAAAATTTAATTTTTGCGAATTAGATATTATAATTAATGATCAAAATCAAAATGAATGAACTGGTTTGTTGAAGATCACAGGTACACTTTAATTTTTTCACATGATTTCTTATCATTTTCATTATAATGTTTGTCGACAAAAAAACAAATATTAAAAAATTAAAATTCAGTTTTTCCAAACGCTTATTTTTGTTTTTGAAAAAAATTCTGCCTTTTTTGCGTTTTTCAATTCCTTCGACTTTTTATTTTCTAAAAAAAACCCTGCAAAGGAGATTATGATAATTTAAAAAAAAACAAAAAAGAAAAATATGGGATTCATCATTTTAAGTTTCTGTTATAATTCCTTTTATGCTAAGGTAAAACTTGCTTATTTTTTTTTATATATTTTTTTAAATTATTGCGCGAGTTTCGATTTCAGAAAGAAAAAGAGGTGACAATAATATAAGCAAAAAGAAACTTTAAATTTTTCGGTTTCATAAAACTTTCAGAACATAACAAAATGACAAAACAGTTTTAAAAGAGTTTTATTACCAAAAAATTGGTAACAATAAAAAGTGATGTAAAAATGAAATAAAATTCAATGAACAGCAAAAAATTAAATAATAGGATTAAGATTGTTATAGCAAGCATTTACGGATGTTGTTTCATTTGAAGTAAGAGCAAATTCGATTTCAGCCTTCATTTCAGCAAGAAGATAATCACTTGGATTAACCAATTTCTTATGTTTGAATGTTAAAACTCCATCTTTTTCCAAGCATAAATACCATTCAACACCTTTAATTTTTTTTAAAGTACTTTCGATTATTGGAATATCAAATTTCAATTTCAAAAAACGAATTTTATTAGTATTACTTTGCATTGCAATACATTTATTTTCAAGTCGATTGCGACTTTCAGAAGTACGTTTACCAATTTCTTTTCCAATAACACCTCGAATACCAATTTCATCTTTGAAAACACCAGTAATAGTTTTGCCATTATTTGTGATAGTAACTGAAAAACGATAATTGTTTTTTAAAAATAAATAATTATTATACAACTGTTTTAAAAATTTAGGTTTAAAAATATCAAAAAAGAACCAACTTACCGCGAGTATCACATACATGATTCGCTTGCTCTTCAGTAATTATTCCTTTAGAGATTAAAAAAGAATAATCTCTTTTTTCGATTTTATACCATTTAATATCAGAAAAATCCGCTTTGATAGAATTTGTTAAATTAAAATGTTCATTTGGAAATATTTCTTGTTTCTTCAGTGCTTGTTTTTTTGCCAATTTATACACCTAGAATTAAGTGATGAAAGAACATAAAATACGAAAAAATACTTACAAAATCAACATTATCGTATCCTTTTAAATGTAAAATTTTAGCAAATTCAGCAGGACACAAAAGAAATCCTTTTGAAGCTAAAATATCCAGACAGTATAAAACAAAAATAATTAATAAATACATACCAACAAAATTCATCAAAAAATTTTTTGTCATTCGAGAGAAATCAACAGTTGGGATTATTTCAGCCAAATCAGCCTTGATAGAATCTATAAGATTAAAGTTTGCATCTGCAGAAAATTCTTGTTTCTTTTTTGATTGCTTTTCTGCCAATTCATAAACCTAAGAACGATATTTGTGTGAATGAGAATTACTGTAATAATAACATACTAATTTAAAACGATGTTGTAGGTGTTGATTAGAAAACATATTTAATTTAATTTCATCAACATTATATATAGCTTTAATTTCATTAGCAAATAAAAATATTCCCTTTTGAACTAAAAAAGGAGTCAATTCTTTTAATCAATAAAGTTCACACAAAACATACCAACAAAATCCATTAAAAAAATTTCATCCATTTTATGGAATTTAACAATTTTAAAAACTTCAAATAAATCAGCTTTGATAGAATCAACAATATTAAAATTTTCGCTATCAGAAGACATTTTTTGCTTTTGTAAAGCTTGTTTTTCTGCCAATTCATATACCTTTAAATTGTCACTAAATTATCCGAATTATTGAGTGTTTAAAAATCTTACAACTTTGAAACGGACATCTTCAGTAAAGTGAGAGGGTTTCGTAAATAAAGTTTTGAATTCAAAAGGAGATATAAGAAAACTCTTTTCAACTAAAATGGTTAAAATTGATAATGTAAATAAAAACAGTTAAAAACTTACGAATAAAATTCATTAGAAAACCACGTTTCATTTTTGTTTTATCCAGAGAATAAATTTTTGGAAACTTTAAAAGTAATTCATTTTTAACAACTTCAAGAAGATCGAAATTTTTGTTTTCTGAAGCATCTTTCTTTCGTTTCATAATTTGATGTTCAGTCTAGGGTTGCGCATAAAATTTTAACTTTTTCGCATATCTCGGCTTCTAGACCGTCTTCAGGCTCAAGTTTGGTCTCAA
>JAQIXH010000338.1:0-14556 GCA_034700145.1 Panagrolaimus detritophagus
GGGGGATTTTTAAAATACCCGGGGGAAAGGGGAAGGGGGAGGGGATGAAAAAGGCCGAGTCATTTCACTGTTCCCAACCCTACTATCTCCGGAGATTAAAAAAAATAATTTTAGTTAAAAAAAAATGGATTTATCAAATTCTGAAACAACACCTTCTGATATATTACCGAGATATTATTCCAAGAATGCTCGTTGGCGACAATATATATTCCGTTACACATGTCGTCGACAAGCATTTCATTTTCGTGATACATTAATTCGTTATATTACAAATACTCCATCTTCTTCAAAATCCTATCAAAAAATGATTCAAAGTTGCAAATATTTTTTCATCAAAAATCCTATCATTATTGTTCCAGAATTAAGTTTTGATGATGAAGGATGGTATATTCAATTGAGCCGTCGTTCAAAAGATCGTCTTAAATTAGTTTATTTAAATGAAATTACAATCAAAATATGGATCACTGATTCAATGGATGTATGGGGGCACCCTCCCAATTGGCCAGCAGTTACATCTTTCATGCCACAAATTTATAAATGTGATGCAACATCAATTATTATTTATGACCAGATGTTATCTTTCAATGATTTCATGGTTATTGCTTCAAAATGTAAAAGGCTTCATTTATCAAATGTTGTTATAATGAATAATAATGAAAAAGTTCCTGAAACAAAAGAAGATTATTTTGAAACTGCAGTTTCATTAGAAGCTATTTTTAAAGCTCTTCCGAATGTAAAAACTTTTGCATAGTAGGTATCTTTTTAAAAATTAATTTTTACAAATCCTTTTTTTAGCGATTTACCTGATAATTCTTTAAATATTATTACAAGCAAAACCGCTGACGAATTGCTTAAAATTCCACATTTTTTAAGCCTTGATCAATTTGATATAAGAGGAATTCCTGAAATTTTTGACATTTCAAGTTTTTATGGTCATATTAAAGTAAGATTTTAAAAAGTATTTTGTTTAAAATCATTTGCATAACTTTTAGCAAAATAAGAAAACAAAAATTGAACTATGTTTTTCAAATCAAATCTCTGATGCTTATAAAACTCGACTTCAAACAATTGTTGACGAAATTCTTGAAACGGAAAATCGTGAATACAAAGTACCAAGGATTTATTTTTCAGAAATCACGCATTCTTCTCGTGAAAGAATGAATGCTCTTTATTATCAAAATTAAATTTATATAATACATCCAAAATTCGTGGTAATTTTGCGCCCCGCTCAACTACCAAAAATTGAAATTTTCTGGTAGACCGTCTATTAATAAATAAGTTTGCAGTTTTGTTTTCTCATAAACTTGAAAAAAATTGGTCATTTTAATTGAAATCCACCCTTGTCCTTTGTCATTAAATTAATTCTTATAACATTTTTATGTTTTTTGCGATTGTTTTCATTAACAAAAAAATCATTGATAAAATTGAAAAAGCCTAAAATTAAATTGTAAAGAATTAATTCATTTTTTCACTCTTCATCATTATTGGTCAGTGTGATGGAGAACAGGTGGTTGCTACAACCAATAAAATCGACATTTAAACATAAATGACTTATTTTTTATTCAGAATTGTGGCATTCTTTTTTTTAAAAAATGAAAAAAAAATATTCGAACAATTTTTTTCTTTTAAAAAAGGAAAAGTCAACTACAAATTTTGCAATGCATTTTTTCAAATAGTAGAAAATGGACCCATTTGTTTTTCCTTTTTTTATGTTGACTTATTCCGATAATGAGAAAGAAAGACGAAAAACTAAACTAACAAATTAAATCAATATCAGCTCACAGCGTGCTGTTTGTTGCACTTTAAAAATGGTCTTCTGAAAGCCAAATTCTATTTTTACATTTTGCTCGTCTCATCGAGTTATACAAAATGTTAAAACAGAATTTTTTTATCTGACCTGGTGAAAAAGTTCTGGCTTTCAGATGACCATTTTAAAAGCGCAAAAAACAACAAGGTGTGGACATGTTTTATTCTGTTTTGCAGCAGAATTTTTTTTTTCCATTTGCTTTCAAGCAAATTAATTATTTTTTAAATTTTTTATTTATTTATTCGAAAATTTTTACCATAAAAATTAGAATTAACTAATATATTCAAATGTTTTAAAATGTGCCCGACATGCTTCAAGCGACGTTAAATATAAAATTAAAACAATCATTTTGTTTTTTTCTCATTTGGTTTGTTAAAATTTATTTTCGTATCTGTAACACAAGACATCCTTTTAAGAATATTTGCAGAAAAACGGTGTTTCTAGTAAAATTTATAGCAAACGTTTTTGGCATTCATTTTCGAAAGTTTATTATAAATTTTATCTTGTTGTTATTCAAAACAAGTCGTATTATGCCCATGCATCTTTATAAGCTTGAAAATAAGTTTCACATTGTTCTGTTGCATTTGAAATAACTAATGGCTTTCCAATGATCGATTTTGTTGAAATTTTTCTCTATAAAAACTTTTTTCCGTATAAGACAAAAAAACATTAAAACAAACAACCTCTGTCATTTTTCTGCCCAATAAAAACTCTCGAATTTTTGTTTCATAATAAAAAATTAAGCCTGAATAAATAATTGGTTGTGCTCCAAATGTTAAAATATAAAATAATTCAAGAAAAAATTCAATAGAGAAACCTTTGCTTTTTAAAATATATAAAAATGATGCAATAATTGTTGTGATTGCAAGAGACCAAACAATACGGATTAATAAACATGAACTTCGAAAATTTTCAGACATTTGATATCTTTGTGATAGGGAAAAATTATCTTTTGTGTTTTGTCCATGCATATATCGTTTGTAAGTTATTGATGGCATAAATGAAAATATTATTAATACAATTATATCAAATAATAATGCCACAATTGCAAGAATAACAGGATCTGCATATTTGAAATGTGCAAGAAGAACAAATATTGCAGATAAAATCCACTAAAAAATGTACAAGTTTTAACATCGAAAAGTGCAGATCTTTAAATTTTGAAATTATGCTGAATTCATCATTTCGTAGCTATTATGATTCCACGTGATGGGTCCGGAGCAAGGTTTTCAAAGGGAAATTCCCGGAAATGAATCTGATTTTCCGGAATTTTGGGTATATAAATACCAAAATTATTTAAAAATTATAATCTTTTTCAATGAAAATAGATTATTTTATCTTTTAAAACAATCAGAACGAATTAATATGGATAAAAAAATGGTAGTTACTCTTAAATCATGTTTTTATATTTTTCGGGTGTGAAATATAAAATCTGAATAACTCGGTTTCTGGGAAATTAGCGGGAAATTTCCCTATTTTTCTGATTTCCCGGGAATTTGACAACCCTGGTCCGGAGTCAGAGTTAATGGATTCGATAAAAAATCTTTAAATGGTTCTTTGTTTTAAATTAATTATTTTCATTTTCAAAAAAAATTTTTTATTTTTTTAAATATTAAAATGCTTTTTTTTGAAATGTCATGAACTTGACAATCAGGCAAAAGAACAATAGAAAATTGCCTGATTGTCAAATTTACGCGGTTCATGAAAAAACGACAAAACGAAGAAAGTATCAAAAAATCCGTCTTTTTTGAAAAAAAAATTAATTAAAAAACTCCTCAAAAATTTTTAAATTCTTAAAAAATATATTTAATAACCTTCTACCAAGGTTGTATCAGCTATATCAGAAAAATTGGTATTCAGTATAAAAAATCCACCATAAAAATGTTTTTTACAAATTTTTTAAAAAAAATTTACTGAAGTCAAGATATAGAGTTCAGCTCATAGACTCCAACTCCGACAACGACAGACAACAGAGACGAAAATCCATATAAACTTACATCAAAGATTAATAAAATCATTCCAAGCCATGGCAACCCTGAAAACATATTCTCATAATTTTTATCCCAAAATGACGCCGCAATTCTTTCAAATAAAAGACAAATTAAATTAAATATTGCTGCCCATGTAACTAAAATGTATGTATGTTTATTAAAATGTTTTGAAAAAGTAAAAAAAAACTAACAAAAATCTGAAACCTCCCAAAAATTGTATATTCCATTCCATTCAAATTCGTTAATCAATATTTTGCTTCCAATTTCCAAAATCAGCGTTGCACAATGATTAAAAGAAATATTTAAAAGCAGAAATGTCAGATTTCCATGATATGGCTAAAATGGCAGATATTAGGATTTTAAAAATCATTAATTATTGTCTTTAAAGGTTTGAAAAGAAATTAAACTGTTTTTTATATGTAAAATAAAAAACCCTTACTTTTATTCGATAAATCGCAATCGCGATTAAAACAGAAACAATCAAAGCAAAAATATTTAAACAAATACTTATTAAACTTAAAATATCCATTTTTTTGATATAAAAAGGAAAGTACAAAAAAAGTTACCGAATGAATTTTTGATAAAAAAAAGTCAAAAATGCGTGGCAACAAGTGTCTCAAATAAAATGGCATATATTTTTATTATTGTGAAAATCACATTAAATTTTATTTTGTCATGTAAATATTTAATATAGATTTTATTAGATTAATATGAAAATTAATGTTTTTTTTGCTTTAAAAAATATCAAAAAATTAATGTGAAAACTTCACATTAACATTTTTTTAGTGTTTTTAAGTTTTCGACAATCAAAAATGATTAAATTAAAAGCTTTGAAAAAAGTATATTTTGGTTTTTAATAATTTAATTTCCAGAAAATTAAATTAAACACAAATTTTATATAATAATGAATATAATAATGAAAGTACTGGCCAGGAAACTTTGTTTTTTCCTGACAGATGGAAAAAATTTTGATCTTGACAAAAAAAAAAAAGTTATAAGTTGAATCGCAATGTTTCGAAGATGATATTTTGAAAAAGCATCAGCAGTTTAAAGTATAATGTAGAAAAGCAAAAAAAAATCGTATTCACCGACATGTTTTATTCTTCTTTTGCACTTTTTCTTACTTTTGAGCAGCACAATTTTTTTCCACTTGCTTTCGGAAAAATTAATTATTTTTTGAATTTTTTGAATTTATCTATTCGAAAATTTTTACCATAAAAATTAGGATTAACTAATATATTCAAATGTTTTAAAATGTGCCCAACAAAAAGCACTTCAAAGAATAAAGGCGTTAAATATCAAATTAAAACAATCATTTTGTTTTTTTCTCATTTGGTTTGTTTAAATTTATTTTCGTATCTGTAACACAAGACATCCTTTTAAGAATATTTGCAGGAAAACGGTGTTTTCAGTAAAATTTATAGCAAACATTTTTGACATTTTCGAAAGTTTATTATAAATTTTATCTTGTTGTTATTCAAAACAAGTCGTATTATGCCCATGCATCTTTATAAGCTTGAAAATAAGTTTCACATTGTTCTGTTGCATTTGAAATAACTAATGGCTTTCCAATGATCGATTTTGTTGAAATTTTTCTCTATAAAAACTTTTTTCCGTATAAGACAAAAAAACATTAAAACAAACAACCTCTGTCATTTTTCTGCCCAATAAAAACTCTCGAATATTTGTTTCATAATAAAAAATTAATTCAAAAAAATTATTATGTTAGATACGTTTCTTTTTTTAAAAAAAAGATAAAATAGTTTTGGGCATAATTTTGACGTGTAAAAAGGTTTTTGACTACAGAGAATTTGTAAAAATGGTTTTTGGTAATTATATTAATATGTGAAAAAGTTGCACAACAAAAACTTTTTTTTAATAATGTTATCAACTTGTGGAGTTGATTGTGGTTATTTTTAAGCAAACGAAAATGTTTTTATGTAAATGAAAGGCTTTAGATTGTAATAAAATTTTTGTCATAAAATATAAATAAAAAATTCAAATCTGTAAAACTGCCATCTCTGCAGCCATAATTCATATATCTAATTTTAGGCGCAAGAATCTTTTCTTCAATAGAATTTACAGTTATTAATCGAAGAACTCGAACTTCTTTTTTTTGTCCAATTCGATGTGCACGATCTTGTGCTTGCATATCTTGATGGGGATTCCTAGAAATTTTTTAGATATTTTGTAATTAATGACAAATAACTAATTACCAATCAGAATCAAAGATAATAACAGTATCAGCTGTTTGAAGATTAAGACCAAGACCTCCAGCATGCGTTGAAAGCATAAAAATATTGTATTTTGATTCTGGTGAATTGAATTCTTTCAACATTTCACCACGTTCGTCGTGCTTTGTTGAACCATCCAAACGAAGATAGGATAATTCTAAAATTAATTCATATTAACGTTGTGTCTGAAAAATTTTTTAATCCAGAATATGCAACTGATATTAGACAAACATAAAGACCAAAAAAACAAAACCAACTTTTAAAAGTTAAATAATCTTCCAAAATTGTCATTGTTGAAGTCATTTGACAAAAGATAAGAATCCGATGTCCACATGCTTTAAATTTTGGTAAAATTCGATCAAGTAAATCAAATTTCCCAGAAACTCGACATAATTTTTTTCACGATTCCAAAATTTTCCACAATCATTTTCAATTGAAGGAAAAGTAAATTTTTGAGCGTTTCTATTTATGGTTGCGCATAGGAACTTTGGCTTAAAAAAAAGATAAAAAATAGTGAAAATATGTCAACAAAAAAGTGTTTGTTTTTAGAGGAACTTATATGCCATCAATTTTTTTTCCAGATGTATTTTATTAGATTTTTGATTTTTGGCTTACGTGTACAGAAAAACTTTGTAACAAAAATGTTGCAGAAAATAGCCTTTGTTTTTTTGTGTTTTACGCAGAATGACTGAAGCTTTTAAATATATCAAAAAAGATATATTTAAAAGCTTCAAACAAAGACAAAAATTTTGGATTCTGTTGTTTTACAATAAAATGCAAAATATCTGTTTTATTCGGTTCAAAGCACAAAAGAAAAGAATTTAAACAAAAGAAAAAACAAATTAAATCATTTTTTATATTTTGTTTCAACAAATTTTATAGGTTTGCAAATATGTTCAATATTTGATAATTCAACAAATTTTTCATTTTCACCACGAACTTTTGCTCTTACATATTTCTTTTGTTTCAAACATTGTAAACAACAGAATGAAGATTGTTGCCAATAATATTCATAAACAAAATCTTTCTTTTCAGAAGTAAATACAATCAGTTTTTTATTTGATTTACCATTTTTATTTTGATATAATTCAAACATTGATTTTGGAATAATTTTTGGCTGAAATTTTTCTTTTTCATATTTTTTTGGAGTACAAACATGTTCATTTTTCAACATAAGTAAATATGCTTCACCATTTTCATTTTTGTATAATTTAGCACCAACACATTCATTTCGTTTTTTACATGGATAACATGTATAACAATTTTTTATAGCGTAATAGGTTAATTCGTAATAAAATTCTTTTGTGGACGAAGTAAATACAATAATTTTCTTTGGCTTTTTTTCATCATCTGTTTCAGTAACCATAAAATTTGAAGCATCAATAGTTTTATCAGCAAGTTCATCTTTAATCGGTTCACAAATATGTTCATTTTCTGATAGTTCAAGAAACTTTTCATTTGTTTCATTATTCAAATGTACTTTTGCAGTAACTCGACGCTTTTTTCTTTGACATTTTCTACAAACAAAACATTTATTTCTATTTTCAAAAAAATATTCGTAACACATTGATTTGTCATTTTTATCAAATATAACCAATTTTCCTTCTGGTATACCATTTTTGCTATGACGAAATTCAAAATTTGGTAATTCTAAAATTCTGCTTTTGTCAATTTTCACTTTTTTTTCTTTAAAAACAATATCTTTTCTTTCAAGGAGAATAAAATCCAAAGCTTTTTGAATAGAAGATATTTTTGTTGGTGTACAAATATGCTTTTTTCGATCATGAATAAAAAATTCTTTACCATTTTCATCCATTTTTGGAAATGCAATAGCATAGCTTTTCTTTAACTTTGAACACTTTAAACAACGAAAATTATTTGAAACTCTTTGATACAAAAATGGATAACAAAGACTTGAATCATTTGGATCTTGAATTGCTAAATTTATAGAATTTGGATACTTTTTATGTCGGTAATAAAAATATTTTCCACACTTTGTGGCTTCATATTTTTCTGGTTGATATATTTTTGGTTGACATAGATGTTTTTCATTGTTTTTCATTAGAACATAATATTCTCCAGTTTCATCATTGAATAAATTAACTGTAAAAATTCCTTTTTGTGAACTTTCTTTACATCCAAGACATCGGTAGCGATTTTTTCCACGATTAATTTTTGTAAAAATATGACATAAGGTTTTGTCAGCAGAATTAAAAATAAACAATTTTGGAATTCCATTTGAAGTTTCTTCCATTACTTTAATATTTGGAGCACGAAGAATAGTGTCATTCTGTTTTTGAGGTTCATATTTTTCCATTTCGCAAACATGTTTTGCATTTGATAAAATCACATAATCTTCACCGTCAGAATTTTGTACCACTTTTGCAAAAACACGAACATTTTGTTTTCTACAATTAATGCATCTAAACATACTTTTTTGTGAAAGATATAAATAATATTTATGGCATTTCGTTTTATCACTTTCATCAAAAATTATCAACAGTTTCTTTTCTCTTTCACCAAACTTTTTTGTTTGAATTTCAAAATTTTCTGGCAAAACAAAATTTTTGAATTTAAAATATTTTTCACGATCGTAATTTCGATATTCACATTCATGGTTCAATTTTAATACTTCAATAAATTCATTTTCCATTGAAGCATTATGAATGTGAGCTGTTGTATCACAGCTCAAACAGTGAAATGTTTGTCCATTGTTTCTCCATCCATATTCATGACATTCATTTCGATTATTTGGATTAAAAATTATCAAAACTTTTCCAGATTTTGTATTACAATTTTCCAATATTTCATAATTTGGCTTTTTAATTGCTTGAATTTCATGATATTTGTCAGCAGAATATTCTATTTTTGAACAAACATGTTTCTTATCTTTAACTTCAAGAATTCCATTTTCATCAATTTTTGCACATATTCTTTTCCCCTTTTTTATACATTCCAAACATTTATAAATTCCATATTTACGTGATTGTCGACGATATTCATAACAGAAACTTTTATCATTTGACGAAAATATCAACAATCTATTTAACAACTTTGTTTTTCCTTTAATATTTACCAATTTGAACTGATTCTTGACTTTGAGAAATTTTTTTGACGACGGTTGTTTTAATCTAAAAAACAATTAAATTATAAGGTACCCTTATTTTAATTTCTGTTCCTCAATTTTCTGCTAATTTAAAATTCTTAAAAACAGTGGGAATAACAATTGTTTCAAAAAAACTTACTGTTTTTTATTATCATCGTTTGAACCTTCGTCTTCAGAATTAGCATTTGCATCAATTTCGGAGAATTTTCTTTTTCGTTGAATTCTAAGTTTAACATCTTCAGTTGATTCTCCATTCGGAAATATTGAATGATAAATTTCGTTTTCTTTGATTTTTTTAATATAAAATTCTTTATCATTCTTTTCCAATTTATTCATCCATTTTGATAAAAGTCCAATAACGGTATTATACGAAAATTGGTTTTTGATAATTTCATTAAACAATGGATCCAAAATACGTTGATAAATTTCTTCATTTGATACAACATCTTTTGCCTAAAATAATTATTCATAATTATAATTAACAAATTAAACAACATACCCTTTTTCCATAAATTAAATTATAAACTTTTTCGCATAAAGTTTCATTTTTAAAAAAGAGCATAAAATCTTGTTTATGTTCAGCAAAAACGAATAAAATATTCTAAAAGTAATTACATTTAAATTATTTATAATATATTAGATGTATACCTTTTTAGCAATAAATCTCCATTTAAACATTGCAGAAATTTGTTTGAATTCTAAAAAAAAAAGAATATAGAAGGTTATATTAAAATATTAAAGCAACCTTCATTGAATGGTCCAACTGATAAAAATGAACTCATTTGATTAATTACAAGTTTACAAAAACCTTGATATTGAAAAATATGATTTTTATCAGAAGCAATTAAATGAGTTCCATTTCGACGACGCTAAAACATTTTTATTTTTAGTTTTATTTTTAAAAAAATCCTACTTTTTCGACGTTTTCTTCCATTTTTACAGATGCCAAAAACGTGTTAAAAATGAAATTACAAAAATATTTATTATAAAGATAAGGGTAATTCGCGCATATAGTGATTTGCGTAGTTTTATATGACAATAAAAATTAGAAACGCTGTCGAAATTATTTTAATTATTTCAAGAAAAAACCCATGAAATAACAACAACAAAAATTATTGCTGCACGATAAGAAGAAGATATTGTTTTTGAGATTTTTTTATATTTCAATAAAAACTTTAGTTTCTATTTGAAAAATTTAGCACATGTAAAACAAAAAAATGGGGGAGTAAAAATTTTGAGAAACGTAAAAAGTAATAATAGCAAGAATTTATTTTTAGTTGACCTGTAAGTCCGGAGTCATGAGAAAAGTTTAATTATAGCACTTACTATTTTGAAGAAGAAAATCAATATTTATACTGACTCTGTCTTTCTTGCATTTATTACTTTGAAGAAATGACCCAACAAAAAATTGAGAAAAACCAATAATCAACAAATATATTTTTTCCCATAAACCACATTTACAAAAAAATAATAATCTCTAAAAATTTTTCTATTCTTTATTTATTTGTACCATATTTATTAAAGTTTGTAAGGAATACACATTAATTTTTGTAAACTGAAATCTGCAGCTGCAAATTAATGGCTTCTACAAAACCAATCCATTTTCAAGGCCCATTCGACAAAATTGGTCAATTCCTGATTCTTTAATCTATTCATTTACAACAAATCCTTCAACTGCAAAAGCCTGGCAAAAGCTGATTCACAGCTGCAAATATTTTTTTGCTAAAAATCGAATTTTGGTTATTAACAGATTAAGTTTATCAAACAATAAGAAATGGAATATTGTTTTAGATATAACTGAAAACAAAACACCGTCTTTATACGAACCTGTTGATTTTACAAATTTTTTTTGCAAATTTTGGTTAACCGAAAATTTTTTTATGTCGTCATATTATGCACAATCTTCTAACAACCTCATATCATCAATAATTCCATATTTTTATCGGTGTGATATAAAAACGTCACACATATGTCATCAAGAAATCACTTATGATCAATTTAAATTTATTTTTTCCAAAGCTGAAGACCTTTTTTTGAACAGATGTGTAGTAAAAAATAAGAATGATGAAATTGTTCCATTCGAAAAACTTGTCAAAGCTCTTCCAAAAATAAAAAAATTTACGCTGTTCGTTTTTCTATATTTTTTTTAAAATTGTAAAATAAAAACTTTGAATATTTTAGGTATGATAATCTTTCCTATTCAAGCATCACTTCAAATACAGTCAAAGAACTTTTAAAAATTCCACATATTTCAAAAATTACCAACGTTTATTTATGTCAGCTTCCTGAAACATTTGATCTTGAAACATTTTATATTTATTTTAAGGTAACGCCTTTTTAAAAAAAATAGTTTAGCACGTTTTTTTCCAGAAAAACAAACATACCAAATTCCATATTTGCTTTCGAGATGCAATTTCTGAATCCTACAAAATTCGACTTGAAGAAATTGTTGACGAAATTTTTGCAGCTGAAAATTATGATTATAAAGTCCCTTTTATCCATTTTGGCGGACTTCCCTTTGAAAAATGGGGAATAATAGATTCACTTATCCGCCAACAAAATAAACAATGAATATTATTTATTTATTTTGTTTTGTTTTTGTTGACTTTTTTCATTGCTTATAAAAAATTTTTTTAATAAATGTATTTTTTGTCAAAAATTTTTATTAACGCATAGAAAACGTATCCCTTTTTTTAAAAGATGAAATTCTTTTTCATGTACGATTATTATTGAAAATGTCGACTCTTTAGAGGTATCCTAATAATTCGAAAATTTCAATTTGCAAGAAAAATTAATTTAAAAAATGCTGTAATACAAACTTTAAAAAAACTATAATATCCAGTACAGCAATTCTGTACAATAAAGTAAAATAAATTTAAATAATATAAATAAAATTACTGAAAATATTGTTACAGCTTTGATTCTTTGAAACACTTGGAATTGTTGAATGTAAATGACCAGTTGATTGAATTTGTTGACAGTATACAATTCGCTTGCCTTATGGTAAAAATGAAATGGAAAACAAAATCATAAAACAAAAAAATAATAAAAAAAGTGACAACGAAATTTTAACAGATGCATACTTTTTTATGCAAATTATAAAATTTGCATATTGATCATTCGTGAAAGTTATTTTTGACGCTTCCATTGCTTTTCAATTTTCCATTTCCCATTTATTTTCATCATCGTCGACGGCGGTTTTGATTGCAGCTGCAAAAAAGAATGAATACCTTCAAACTTTTGGTTGTTTTTACTCTGTTATTTTTTGGTATTTTTGCACAGCGCTTTCATCGGCATTCAATAAATGGCACACAAAATGGATTGATTTCTAAAAATGGCAAAATGGATAATTTGGATGCTCTTTCATCTGATGAAGAAATTTATGAACAATATGGTGATGATGTAAAACTTGTTAAAGGTGGAGGAAAAGCTGAACTTGTATTGAAATACAAAACATTAAAGCTTAAACTTTGTTTTGATGGAAGTATGGGTAAAACGTAAGATTAGTATCCTTCTTTTTTTCCATTGTTTTCTTAATTCCTTCCAATTTTTTAAAAGGAAATTGGAATCAGGAAAACTCTTTTTTTGCATAACATTGTTTTTTAGGGTTATTGCTTGTTATGATTCTACAAATTCAAATCCTAATGCAAAAGGTGATTGTGTCTAAATCAATGTGAATTCAAAGCTGGTATTTCTGAAGAAGACGATAAAATGCCATTTTTATGGTTTTATGACAAATTTCACAACAATGGTTTTCCCAAAGATGGTCACATTTGTGCAACAACAACAACGAAAGTTCCTGATGCAACATCAGATAGAATTCGACCATTTCCAAGTTGTGAACCATTAAAACATGATGGAAATGTTGTAAAATTGTATGTCCAACAAGTTCCATCTGGATGTCTTTTTTATGTTGTAAGTTCTTTTTTACTTTCATCAATTTTCATACAAGTTTTCGTTTAGGAAAATGTTAAAATATGGGCTCCGCCACCTCCAACAACGACAACAAAAAGTTCACCAGGTTTATCTAAAGAAACATCTTCTAAATCGTCAGAAGCAAATACAACATTGTGGATTGGAATTGGTGTTGGAATTTTTATTCTTTTAATTATTTTTATTGGTTTTGGGTTTGTTATTGAGATTTAAACTATTTTAAAAGTATTGATTTTTAGCTATTGTTGTTATCGAACTCAAATCCAAAAACAGCCACAAGAAAAACAAGCAAAACCAACAAAGAAAAGGGCTCCAAAAGAACCAAAACCATCAAAAGAAATAACTCAAGAAAATCGAACAAAAGAAGATTCTCCAGAAGAAAAGAAGGTTTCAATTGAACCAACACTTGAAAATCCAACAACTGAAGCTTCAGTCGTACGAAAATCTGTCGTTCAACAACAACAAAAGCAACCTGGAAATCTTCCAATAGTATTTGTTCCAAAAAAAGTCATTCTGCCAGCACCAAAGTCGATAAATGCTCCAAAAAATAAATCACATACAAGCAAAAAAGATTCACTTTCTGGACGACATGAAGTTGGCATGCAAATTATGGTTGAATCTGCTCCAGAATCTCTAAAACATCATGACTTTGGTATATTAAATAATAAAACAAAAGAAAAGCTTGACAAGTATGTTTTTTTAGTTCTGAACATTGTTATTTACCTATGTTTTTAGGTTTTATCCTCCAGGACCTGTTCGTGTATTTGATTGTCTAGAAATTGAATTGCTTTGTTGTGCAAGAATAAGTATTATGTTCAAAACCATTGAAATGCTTGTGTCAGTTTATTTTATTTATATTTCCACTTTATAATTACATGTTTCATTTTAGTGATATTGCAATGAAAGCTTTGACTGAACGTGGTGTCACTTTTGATGAAAAATCAAATATTATTGAAATGTCTCCAAAAGCTGAGAAATATCTACACTCAAAGTCAACACCAGAATTTGTTAGAAGTTTTGCTTTTGGAAATGTTTTTCGTGAACATATTGATTCACAAGCAAGAGTTCATGAAACATTTTCAATTCCTCTTCTTTGGACAATTGTACTTCAACGACGTTACACTGCTTACGATTGTAAGCCTTACAATCGTCGTAAAGCTTGTACCTGGATTCGGTAAATCTTTATTTCAATTTTTTATATTATAAAATGTTTTTAGTCGCCAACTTCTAATTATCCAAAAAGAATTCTCTCCAAAAGAACGTTCAAAATTGGGATATCCAATTTGTGCAATTGAAGCAGCGTGTAAAATGAATGCTGATGGATTCAAAAGTGTTTCGTTGTTGGATACTTTATCTGGTGCTGACGATGATGAAACACAAAATTCAACACGTGCTTCTGAAAAACCTCGTTAAAATGAATCTGGAAGAAAAAAGGATCCGTCGTAGAAAAATGCTGAAGAAAAGCAATTGTATCTATTTTTTGTG
>JAQIXH010000339.1:0-14550 GCA_034700145.1 Panagrolaimus detritophagus
CTGAAGCTGAACATTGCATTGAAGAACATCCGGATGAAGTTGTTGCAATTGGAGCTGCTTATTATGCTTATAATTTACCTTCAAATTCTTAAAGTGACTGTCGAAGACAAGCAGAAACATATATTGACAAAAAGACCGCTACTACTAAAATAAAAAAAAAAAATTAAAAAAAAACTTGGAAATATTTTTTGTATATAGAAAAATGAATGAACCCTTTCTGCTTAAATTTCGTAATCGTTTTTTTATGTTGTAAAAGTAGGTTAAATATATTCATCCATAAAAGTCTCGCAGCATAAAATTGTGTTAATAAGGAATTGACCGACGTTTTGCGGATCAAACTTATGTTCTGTACAGTAGTTATCAGTGATATCTTTAATACTGTAAGAATACAAACAAAGAGGATATAAGTTTTCATGGTGGTAAAAATTACTCATAGATTTTTCCATTCCAAAGATTCTGTTTTTGGAATGTCTTTTCTTGAACAAAAACTGTGATTTCAAAAAGATTTTTGAATTTGTCTGTTTTTACAGTATTGTTTTAGATCTTTTTTATGATTAATTAATTTTTGTTTAGATGTTTTTGCAGTTTTTTTTGTTGTTTTTTATAAATTCTTTAAACAACTTTTGTATTTTTTATCCTTTTTTCTCTTTTTTGTTAGTAGAAAAGCAAAAGTTCATAGACGACTCATCAAAAAACCCAAGGTGATTTGTATTTTTGGAATGTAATCAAAATATTGCAAAATTGCAATTAACAAATGAGCCTATCTTATGAAGCTTCTAAAATTACTCACAAAAATTAAATATTTGTGTTTTTTAATCAAAAATTACGGTAAAATTTATTCCCATATTTGCTGTACATATTTCTGTGTAGTTTTAGAGTACCGTAATAACTTAAAAAAGCCATAAAAATGCATGAAAAAAATATTTATAGTTTTGTATTAAATTCAAAAAAAGAAACCTTTTTTGGTTACTTTTTGCAAACTGTTTTTGCCGTTTAACTTTTTATTTTTCGGCACATCACTTTTTTTTGAAAATAAAAGTGTAGGTTTTATTGAAAATTTTAAAATAAAACTCAATACTTGGAAATATTTTTTATATATTGAAAAATGAATGAATCCTTTCAGCAAAAAATTTCCTTGTTTAACAATTTTTGTCGATATATTTTATTTTCAAATTAATAAAAAATTTGCCTACGCTTTTCAAAAGGTATCTATTTTAATTAATTTTCTTCCATTATTTGTTCGTGTCCTTTTATGTATATATTTTTTAATGGCAAAAAAGCCTTATTTGCCTGTTTTTTTTGTTTATCCCAAAAAAGTGAATGACATTGAAATTAATATATCCGTTCTTAGCCGTTCTTTGTTCATATTTTTTAACAACAGCAAAAAAGTAACAAAAGGAATTTTATTTTATTAAAATTACGATTTTTTTAATTTTAAAAAGTGCAAAAACACACATTTTTTTGTCGTCATGACCGGAAAAAGAGATTTCAAAAAATGCCACATTTGTTTTTAAAATATTTTATTTTTCTATGCTATAATCTTTTCAATATTTCAATGCAATGTCTGATTATATGCTTTTTTATAAGAAATATATGCTAATATTTTAAATGTTAACTTATATATTTTTGTGACGATTTTAAAATGTTTTTAGAAAAATGATTCAGGGTTTAAAGTTTTGATATTTGCTACAAAAAATATGAAAGAGTTTAAAGAAAAATGAGATTAAAAACGACTTATAGCCAAACGACGATAAAAAATAAGACACGTTTACAAAAATCATAAAAATATAAACCTTTATTCCAAAAACTTTAAGTTAGCCTAAAAAACCTAAACAGAGGAATAAACACATTTTCAAATTTTGTCACAAATCAGTAGCTTTTAAAAAAATCAACAGTAAATTTGAATCACTTTATGAGAATAACACTTACCGTACCCCCCCTTGCTTCCACATTTTTTGATTTTTATGGATTTATTTATGTAAAAAATGACGAAAACGGTTTTTATTTAAGTTTTTTGATGTCAAAATTAGAATTCGTTTAAAAATAGAAACATTAATCTAGGGAAAAGAGTGACAAAATGAAAAATAAAACATGTAATAATTGGATATATAACATCCGGAGGGGATTTATATTTAACTTATGATAATCGTGTCCGTGCATTTTTATTATTTTCCATACATTTTAATTTTATAATAAAACAGGAAAACTTTATGATATCACAAAAAACCATTTAACATTTAACAACAACATTACATATTTACGAAATATCGTAAGCCATAATTAAATTAAACACATTTTACTTTAACATGTTTTATGAAACAATTTACATCACACGGTATAGGAAGAATATAAAGTATTAAACAAGATTTACAACAGCCTAACAATGAACAAAGTAGATAGCTTAACTAAAGCTGTGATAGTTTGGGATAAATGTTGTATCAGACCTTTTTTTAGCAATCGGTTCTTTGACCCTGGAAAGCAAAATCGAAACAAACATGCTATAAGAAAATGATGTAAAAATTTTTGCAACATTTTTATTGCAAACTGAGAGTATTTTTAAAGTTGTTTTTTTTAAAAACATTGGAATTTTTAACACCATACTGTAATTTTTGTACCAATATTTGCAAATGCAGAAATTTTTAAACTTTAACTTTTGCTTTCTGATCTTTAAAAAAAATGTCGTCATTTTTTTTGTGCATTACATTTTTTGCTGATTTTTAAAGGGAGTTATTAGAAACCTTAGATATTTATTCTTTGATTCTTTGAGACTTTCTATCCTTTCTTTCAAATATGTAATATCCATGAAAAATCCTAAAATGACGATTTATAAGAATTTTAACCTTTAAAAAAATATATTTTTGATATTGTATTTTTTTGGTTCTTTGTTTTTACTGTTTTAGACATACATTTCATATTTTTGTATTATCTCTCAGATTTGCAAGTATCAGTTTTTTTTTTGTATTTTTTAAAAATTAAAAAGACAGAATAAAAAATGACATACAATGGTCGAAAGTTAACTTTTTTTATGCTTCACAACTAAAATTTGAAACAAACAGTTTTTCTGCAGCAGTTGTGTTTTGAAAAATGTAGCTTGTTAAAAAACAAACAAAACAAATTAATTAATAAATTAAAAAGCTGAATAATTGGAAACAAGCTCGTACAATGTTGGAAACAAACAAACACTTTCATAATTATTAAATAATTGTTTCTAAAAAGTTTATTAATTAATTTGTTTTAAATCAAAACAATTTTTTGCGATTAATAATAAAAAGGCAATTAATGAATTTGTTTAATGCGGAAGGAAAAAAAAGGTTTTAAGAAAAGTCCCATTTTTTGTACAAAAAAGTGAAAAAAATGCAAAGTTTAAATAATTGAAAAATCAAGTTACCGTAAAATAAAAGTTGCAACAATGAAAGTATTAAATGATTGAAGAAATTCAGATTTTTAGAAAACAGTTTTTACCATCTCCCAATTTCTTTATCGAATTTGAAAAACACTACTGTATCTAATTTGTATTTTTATTAAAATATTTCAAAAACATCATTTATAAAAGATTTATTTTTTGTCCTTGTAAACCAAAAATAAACCCAATACAGACTTTTTATATCCCATAATAGTATTGTGCCATTTTTTAAAAATTTTAAGTTTTTTTTACGATAAAATGATGGCATTTTTTAAAATAAATGTTTGCAAAGTTTAGAGATTTTGAATTTGAACCCATAAAAATAAGCTTATTTTATATCAAAAATCATTTTTTATAACCCCCCTCGTCATTCTTAAATTTAAAACACTTAAAAATCTAAAAATTACAGATCAAAGATATTTGCCTTTTTTGAAATTTGAAGTTTAATATCTTGTTTTCCTTGGTTTTTTAAATATCCTTTTTTAATGAGATTTTGTTTATTTTTAAAAAAAGTAGTATATTTTTTTAACTACTTTAATTACTTTTTATTACTTTTTTCGATACTATTTTTAAAAATAAAGAAGCCATTTTTTGAAAAAGTAATTGAAAATAAAAGGAATCAACTGAAATTAAAAAACAACACGATTAAATCATTTTTGTTTTTGTTTTTTTTTCTTGGATCCCTTAACGAAAAAATTTTTATCGTCAAATATACTGTAGCATTTTTTAGACACTGAATAATTTAGAGTAACAAAACACATTCGGCAAAATTGCACTTTAACACATTTTCTGAAACTACGTATTTTTTGCACTGATATTTCTTGAAAGTTTTTAGAATAATTGAATTTTTTTTGGCATTTATCTTTTTTTCTATTATTTTTAAAGGACAAAAAAATCACATGTTTAAATTTATTCATAAAAATGGCAGCAGCTTTTTCGACATTTTTAATATACTTTCATTTATTTTATATTTGCATATAAAACCTTTAAAACTTTTTTGCAACAAAAAATAAAAGAGAAGATTTTTTTATTGTAAAAAAATTATTTTTTAACAATGATTTTCCAAATGCCAAAGGATATCTTTTGTTTAAAAAAAATTTGCATTTTCCCGGAAAACTGTTGTTGAATTTTTTTACGTAAATAGTGCCTGCATTTTTTCAATGAAAAACTTTATATTAAAATTGTACACTTTTTACAAATTGGATTTGTTTTGTTCAAAAATTTTCTCTTAAAAGATTCAATCTCGTGATTGACTTTTTTGAATAAATACAAATTTTATTTTATAAAAACTTGGAAAATTTCCAAAATAAAACTACAAAATATTTTGTTTTACGTAAAACGCATAAAAAAATTGAGACAATTTTTTTCTACCCTGATTGTATTGTATTTATTATTAATTCACATAAACAAGCTCTTTCTAGACTATTGAAAATAATCAAAGACTTTCCTCCGGAATTATTTTATGTCGTAAAAGTCTAAAGTACTTTCTTTCGCATTCTGTCCAAATCCCGATGAATAAGATGCATAATTATTAATAGCAGAAAAAAACTACGTGTAAAATATATGTAATTTCTCAGGAAATTAGTTTTGTCTCGTTTCCTTCATATTTTTAAGACCACCACCATATTTTTTAGTACAATTTCATCATTAAAGATAAGAAGCAACATTTAAATTTCATAAAAAGCATGATAAAACTAAATTTTTACATATTTTTTGTGACCTTAGTTTTTGTCAAACAAACAAAACAAGACAAGCTTAATCCCATCTCTTTCGATAATAAATTCTATTTAAAAACTCAAATAAGAAAATCCCCGTATAATTTAAAACTGAAGCACTCTTTTTTTGAATCCCAGACAAACGACGAAACTTCAAAAATGTGTGTTTACGAAAATTATCAAAAACATGACTTATAAAATTTTTTTTTCTATTTTAAGTTTTTTATTCTTTCGTGCTTTTTTTAAATACAAATTAATGTTTTTTGTATGAAAAAAAACTTTTACGTTGCATTTTTTGTTTCATCGCGTTTTTGAACTTTTATGTCGTAAATAAGAGGATAGCGTTTTTGCGCCTCTATAAAAAAACTTTAAAAGTACTTTGTTCTTTTGTGATTTACAACAGAAAAAAAACAAGCAAAAAATTTTTTTTGGATTACCCGATTTGATCTCTGTAAAAATACAAAAGATATGTAAATAGAATTGCAATAATAAATCTGTAATGAGTTGTTTTTTCTTTAAGACGCAATCTGGCTGCCAGTCAAAAAAACCAAAAAAAAATTTGTTTAAAAACACGAATTGCAAAACTAAGACAGATGTTTTACTCATCTTTCATGCTTTTCAAATTGTACATATTAATCCTTAAAATTAGCATACAACAATAACTCAATTTTCGTATTAAGAAAGTGATAAAAAACAGTTCATTCCTCGTTTTCTTATTGCTTTTTAAAATTTTGTCTTCATTGAATATTGAATATTTGATCATATGACCTTTGTTTCGGTATTAAAGACAGTAACTGCTCCTTTGAAAATACAAAATTACGAATTATTTAAAATATTTTTTTGTTTCTTACATTTCCTTGTTTTATTTGATTATGATTACTGTATTTTTTCGTGTTTTTGTGCTACTTTCTCTGCTTTTCATTTTGTTGATACTTTTTAGAAAACAAAATACAATAAATTACATTTTTTACGTTGAAAAAATGCATTAAAAGTATAGCCAAAATCATCCTTTAAAAATAATACTATAAGACCCCTCTTAAAAAGAACAACAATTTTGGTGGCATTTTTTCAAAAGCTCAAAAACAATATGAGTCAATTTTGTATCGAAAATTGGATTTCAGACTTTTTTCAATTAATTTCAATGCGGATTTTTTTGTTTTATATTATCTTTTTGGAATTAATCTTTTTCGTTGTTTAATTTTTGATGAAAGCTTTTTTTACATTTTTAATTACAGTATTCTAAAAACATATAAACGTAAACAGGGACTTTGACCCAAAAAAAATATAAAAAGTAAAAACTATATAATTTATTTGATATCAAAACTCTATTATTATTATTAAATTTTGTTTACCAATTTTTTTAAAGTCACCAAAAATTAGTAAATTTCTGACGCAAAAATTATGCATATAAAGTTTTAATTGACTGTTTTTGATATAATTTTTTTGGAAAAGTTATAAAAACATTACAGATCTGTTAAAATATATATTTAAGTTTTTTATTAAATTTTTCTGATTAAATGAATAAACAACGTGATACAACGTGCTTGAATGTTGTATTCTGACACAGCACCGAAAAATTGATTGTCCAAAAATAAAAAAGTTTAATATATTTAAGTTGAATTTTAAAACTTGTGACTAATGCTATATAAATAATGTTAGATTGGTATTTATTTTACTAAATTTATTAGGGATAAAAATAGAACACTACAAACACAGATCTAAAAACGGAATAATACATGAACAATAATATAATATATAATTTAATAAATGATATCAACAATTACATAACCGCAAAAAAACAAACAATAAATAAATGATAAAAAATTATCCACAGCTTGACAAAATACTTTAGATACTAAAGTAGAATCAAAATAATATAATCAAAAAACTGTAAAAAAATGTTGCATTCCTCTAAGGTATTAAAATTATAAAATCCATTTTTTGTAATTTTCGAGTTACTTTCAAAAATTTACGGATTTTAAATCCTCAGATGAGGCTAAAAATTGGTATAGATAGATTAATTTGACTTCAGAAATCTCGAATTTAAATTCTATATGTCTCATTTTTATGCAAATTTTTTATCTATCACATGCAGTACCCGTAAAATCACCAAAGATCGAAAAAAAAATTTGCATAAAAATAGGACATATAGAATTTAAATTCGAGATCTCTGAACTCAAATTAATCTATCTACCAATTTTTAGCCTCATCTGAGGATTTAAAATCCGTAAATTTTTGAAAATAACTCGAAAATTACAAAAAATAGCTTATAAGTTTGTGATTTTGATAAAGAAATACAGAATAATATTTATTTATAAGACAGTTGGATTATTTCTTATTCTGTCTTTTTTTACAAAGTTTATAATCTGTATATTTTTTAAATCTGTTTTTAATTGTTTTTTATCCGTAATAAAAGAACTTTAAAAAATAGTCTTTTATATTTTTATTACAATTTTAAATGTCAAAAAAATATATATTGAAAAAAGTTGTTTACATTTCTTTTTTGGGTCCATTTTCGGAATAATAATAAAAAAGAACTAATGTTACGAAAAAAACATTTTTTAAGGAATCATAGAAGCTTTTGAGAAAAGCAAAATAAGGTCAAAAGTTATTTTGTCTGTTTCCAAAAAAGAAACTTTTTTTTGACTTTTTTATGATCTTTGAGAATTTCGACAACGGCAGCTTTTGTTGAATGTTGAAAACGTCAAAAAACGGTTTTCAAAAAATTGGAAGCATGAAAATGTTTTTTTTGGAGTACTTTTTGTGCTTTTTTTCTTGAACCATAAATCTTTTCTTTCTTTAAAATTTCTTTTGATCGCTTGAATGAATTTTATTTGAGAAAAATTATGGTAAAATGCCAAAAATTTTAAAATTGCCAGAAATAATTTTATGTTTTTTGATTTTCAAAAATGCACTTGATCGAAAAAAAATGTTTCTATTTTCGGTGCAACGTTTTTATTTTTGTTTTGTTTTCGTTTTGACCTTTAATTTTGTGGAACAAATTTTTGTTGCAGTTTTTAGTTTCTGCTATTTTTGTTTCCGGACATTTTTAAAAATTAAAAGACATCTTTGACTTTCTGTTTTGGACTTCGCTGACGGACTTTCGAAAATAGAAGTTTTTTTTCGAAGCTTATATTTGCTTTCCAAAAAATTGAGCTTTTTTTAAACTTTAAAACGGTATTTCTCGTGCATTTTTTTCAAAAAAAAGAAGCCATTATTTTTTCTTCAGAAAACTTTTGTTTTCTGCAAAAAATCTTCTAATAAAAAGCAATAAAAATTAAAAGAAAACGTTAAAGATCAGATTAATCTCTATGATACCTTAACTAATTTAAATTAACCATTATTTTACAAAAAACTAAAATAATAATTAAAATATTAAAAAATTGTATGTTTCCATTTTTAGATATCTTTTTTGAAGATCCTGAAGACTTTTTTTTATCCGTTTTTGCAAATCCCTATTTTTTTATGGACGAATTTAACTTTTCGCCTTCGCTTTTTTAAAAGGGATTATAGTCATTTAAAAAAAGCATATGATTATTATTTTAAATGTTTTATCTCTTTTTTTATTATTTTCTTTGCAAAATAGGATTTACAAAAAAATGAATCCCTTTTTTGGCAAGTTTAAAAAAGTCGTTAAAGAATTATAGTCTGTGGGAGAAGAAAATGTTAATCCAAAAAAAAACTTTAATAAAAGTGTGCAAAAAATCTAATTGTTACAAAGTTCATTAAGGATATCCGTTTAGATTCCCATTCTCATAGGCATAGCAGATACAAACAAGCATAAAAACGATTGTTGTGCTTTTTTATAAGCATTTTTAAAAGAATAAATTATCCCACCTCTACAATTTCAAACAATAGAAAAACAATAATTTTGAAACAACAAAAACATTTGTTTGCTGTGAAACACTTTTTAAATGAATAGAATGTACTATTAACACACCTCTACAATTTTAAAACAATAGAAAACAGTAATTTGATTTATAAAATGTTTTAGAGCAAAGGTTAAAAAATTTATTAACAAGTTTTTATTTTATAAAATTAATATATACTGTAAGTGGGATTAATGAATTAATTTTTTACTTTAGCAGACTTAACAGTATTACAAAAATTAATCAAGTAGTTTACAAAAATACACTAAACTTTTCTACAATGATTTAAGCAAACTTGGAAGGAGTTTTTGAGTACAAATTGATTTTTAGCTTCCTGAGAAATATTAAATTGATAAAAGCTATTCGAATACATACCATTAATTAATTTCACTGAACGGATAGTGCCTTAAAAATGTCATTATTCTAAAAATAGTTAAATAAAATTATGACATAACCGTTTTAATTAATTAACAAATTGGTTCTTTTGAAAACAGAAGTAAATTCATTTCTACGAATATTTACTTTAAGTTTTTTTAAACTTTAGCCATTTGCTCTATTATTTTTTCTTCCGTCATTAAATATTTTTAAATAATGAATCAACAGCAACAATTAATTAAACCGTTTGAAGAAACATGAATGTTATTTCCTTATTACTTTCATTACCCTTTTTAACAATGACGTTAAAACAATGGAATTAATAATTCTATTAAATTCTAAGGTCATTTTCTTAAATATTTATTTTAATCATGTCCTTGTATGACTGGTTTTGTATTTGTAACCCTTTTTAACTGGTTTCTCTTGAAACTGTTAAAAATGTCTATTCATTTTTTTAAACTATAGTTATTTTGATTAAGATCACTTTCAAAAAACATTTTAATCATGTCCTTGTATGACTGGTTTTGTATTATAATCATTTTGGTTTACTTTCTTGAAACAGTCAAATCATTTTTTTTAACCTTTTCTTTCATTACCATATTAAAGGATTAAAATTAGGTATTTAGATTATCTCTTTTGTAAAGTCAGCTGTACTTTTCTTTCTTCCTTTATTTTAGGTGAGCCATTTTTCATCATTTTTATTTCCCTATCTTTTTCTCGTTTTTCCATAGCTAAAAATTGTATTTGAAATTTGTCAAATTAAAAAACATGAGTTATATTTCCTTTTTTCAAATATAATACAATAATTTAAAAACATGAGGGGCAAAAAATATTTTACTCTTCCTTGTTTAAAATTACTCTTTCTTTTTTATAAATGACTAAAATGTAGTATGACTGTTTAGTCTATTTGCATAAAAGTTTGATTAAATTATAAAAAATGTTTTTTACATTTAATTCAGTACTACTGTACCAGAGGAGACCATTAAAGAGAGATAAATAATCACACATGTAAATTTATAATAGACACAATTTACACTTTTTTCAATTTAACAAAAACTCAAAAATTGCACTTAAATTACAAATATGACACATGTAAATTTAGCAATTGTTAGAACTTTTTGAATAACTTTTGCTAATCAAATGCCATGAGAAAAAACATGAATGGAAATAAGTTTTTTATATCACATGTTTAAAATCTTATGATATCCCATTTCATTCATTCAGTTAATAATTTCTTTGCAAATTTTTTGTGAAGGTTTTTTTTATTCCGGCGGAAATGCTATTTACAAACCTTTTTTCTTAATTTTAAATTTAACAAACATGCAAAATAAATTGAAAAAATAAAATTTCCCGTCAAAAC
Organism: Panagrolaimus detritophagus; assembly: GCA_034700145.1. NCBI lineage: Eukaryota > Metazoa > Nematoda > Chromadorea > Rhabditida > Panagrolaimidae > Panagrolaimus > Panagrolaimus detritophagus. The sequence continues at coordinate 10,723 of JAQIXH010000339.1, forward strand.
TTATTTTAAACTTTGAGTACATTTTCATGGAAATTTTGACGTAAAAAACGTAAAAACTTTTTTTGGGAACCTTTTTTTTTGTTTTGTTGATACAATTTTTTGCTGCTCAAAAAGTGCACACGGAAAGTTTTTTTCAAATATTAATTTTCGACTAAAAACAATTAATTTTTTGGAGTCTTCTCTGAATTTGAAATTCAATTTAATGCAAAAAAATACGTAAATTAATTAATTAAGAAAAAAGTTTTTTGGTGTTTTTGGTTGAGTACTGTATATTTGATAAAAACAATAAATTTTCGATTATTTAAAATTATAGGAATATAAAATTACAATCTTTTTTCACTCTCCCCCACAAAGATGAAAACCGGAAACATAATTCTTAAAATAGCTTTCTTTTTCCCATTTTTAGCATATGTGTTTCCGATTTTTGGTGGTCTTTTTTCAGGTCGTTGAATCTTTTTGCAAACTTTATTTTTTAGAGTTTTCACTCTTTTTTCTTTTATTTGCGTGAATGGCGCTCGAAAAAGAGCAAACAAAATATTTGCCTCCGCAAAAGTAATAGACAATAGTTTTTTAGGCAAATACAATATTTGAAAGTTCAAACTTTTTTTAAAACTAAAATAGTCCAAAAAATTGTTGTCCGACGTAAAAATATTTTTCTCATAGAATAAAAAAATTTTAGACGTGTATATGTGTTTTTTTTTGAAAAAAAGGGCTTTCATTGTTTCGAGAAAATTTTGCCATATTTTTTAAAACTGTAATAAAATAATTTTCTCAAAGGTTAATAATTAATTTGATTATTAACCTTTGAAAAATATATTATTAAAGTTTGATCAATGAAAACTGAAATATTTTATATGGGTAAAGTAGAAAGAATATCCCCGACAATTATTAAAGTGCAAAATTTACATGTTAAAATTTTGAGCTATTCATTCTTTACTTATAATAAGGTTACTGTAAATTACAACAAACATATCCTTGCATAAAACATACTTTTTTTAAAAGCTATTACTCATTCTAATTATTTTATTGAATTAAATTAAAACTATATCAAAGTTTCCAAAGCTTTAAACTGCAATTAAATTATCGTAAATTTGATCTTCTAATTTGACGTACATTCATTTGAAATTTTTAAGTTTATTCATTTTTGAATAAACATTCTTCTGATATTTTTTGAACAAAAAATAAACTATTAAAGTACTTTGTAAATTATTTTTTGGAATATTTGCTGTTTTTATTTTTTTCTGTTTTGAAACCGTATACTGTTGGTTTCAATAACAAAATTCATAGTTTTAAGTTTTCTTATTTTTTGTCCATAAAATACAAACATCATTTGAGTAACCGATATACAAAAAAAAGTCTAAAGTCCATGGAAGATGATTAATCATTGATCAAAAATATTGTATATAAAATTTTTAGTGGATTTCAGAAAAAATCCTTTAAAAAAATTTTTGTTGCAAGTAATCTGTTAATACTTTTTTACAAGATTCTGATATAACTGAGAAATTAAATTGGATCAACATTTAATACAAATTTAAGACCAATGATTAAAAATTAGATACAACAAAAAAATACTCCCAAATATTAAAATATCAAAAAAAGCTTATGAAATAGTAATACAAAAAAAATGCTGCTACTGTATTTTACAAAAGGTTACGAATTTTTATTTTCAAAATATCAAAAAAAAACCATGTTTTCAAATGACTAAAATTCATTATATAGCATTTTGCAGGTTAAACTGAAATAAGAAAATTAAAACTAATTTATAAAATAAGGAAGTGATTTTGAGTTTAATTCTATAATCACTTCCTCACTTTCCATTAATATTATTAATCTGTAAATAAACAAAATTTAAAGCTTTTACAAGAACTTGTTTTGCAATTTTCAAAAAAAACAGTTTTAAGCAAATATTTTTCTTTGTTAAAAATGTTGTATTCATTAGAGTTAGGGATGCTCGTAAATTATTAATATTTTTTGCAATTAAAAACAAAAAAGGAGAAAGAATTCTTTCTTGTAAGAATTTACTGTGCTAAAAAAATTTCTTACAAAATATCCTGTTTTTAACCATTGTTAACCTTTTTTGCAAAAACCATTTCCGCTATAGTTGCTTTTTCATTTGACATTTCATGAAACACCGTTAAACGCTTTGCACTTGCTTTTTTCTTTCTTAAAAGTTTAGTTATACTTTTACCAACCTTCGCATTCCCTTTTTATTAACTTTTTTTTCTACAGTAATATTATATCAAAAAAAATTGTTTATTTTTTAACTAAAATTCTAAATGTTTCGTACCTCTTTTTATGTATTAATAATTTTTTTATATTCTTTTTAAAAAAATTTTTTTTTGTCGATTCTCTCACATGCTCTTAAAAAATAATTTAGGACAAGATTTTTTTCCAAAAGCGACATATACTGTGTTTAATAACAAGTATTCTTTCAATGTTTTTTTTGAATTGCTTTTTATTGTTGAGGATTTTTGACATTTACAAATTAAACAATATAAAATTATAAGAACCATTAAAAAAGAAATTTGCAACAACATTTTTTTTCTCAATAAAAATTATGAACGGAAGTGTGATTTCTTTCTTTCTTTTTTTTTGTGAGACATTTTACAAGTTCAAAGCTTGAAAAATTTATTTGCTTTAAAAAAACAACCTTTTATCTTTTTTTTGTTTCGTTTAAAAAAAAGATAAAAGAATGTTTTTTTAAAGAAACAAAATTGGTCATCTGGAATAATATAAATCTTCTGATCATTAAGAGAGGGGGTTCTAAATTGTATAACAATTTAAAAGATTTTAAATGGGATAAATAATTGCAAGGATAATTATTTGAAAAAAAGATATAATATATATCCGGAAAAACTTTTGACAAATAAACAACCATAAATAGTGTCGATTATTATTTAATTTACATATATTTGAGCTGTTTTTAAACAAAAATACAAAAGAAAGTCACATGAATTTTTTAAATGTTTTTGGTGATCTTTTTGTACTTTTGTACTTCTGAAAAAACAAAGAATAAAGTCAGCAACAATTTTTTGTGTAATTTTTCCAAATAAAAAACCCCTCAATTTTCTGCCATTTTCCAAAATCCTCCAACATTTTATTTTACAGAAATTAAACAATTAATATTTGCATTAAAACACATAAATAAAACAATATTAAAAATATTAATTAAGCTTTAAATTAAAAGTGATAAATTTCATTGTAGTCTGCTTTTTCCCGCTTGAAAGGATAATAATTATTTGTCCCACTTAAAAAAACTCTAGGTTTTAGTTATTAAAAAAGTTATATAAGCTTTTAATTGCTCTTAATTTTAATGAATATACCTTTGAAGGTGTGTGTGGAAGTAATTAATTCTTTTACTTTTGTCTTTCTTGAAATAGAAAACTTTTAATTTTTTTATTGTTGCAAAGAACACATTTTTTTTGGCAGACTTTATTTTATTAGGTGAAAAATAAAAGATAAGATTGTGGATAGTTTAAAACACATTTTGTTTATAGCTTTGGGGTTTATAGGGTCAAAAACCTTTAAGCTCTGGGAAATCTGGGAAGAAAAACCTTTAAGCGTGATCTTTTTTCCCATTTCAATCTTTAGTTTTAACGTATTTTTATGGAATATGCAAGAAAATGTTTGTGCAATCTTTTTATCTCAAAATCCTAAAAGGCACGTATCTTTTTTTAGAAATAAACAGGTCATCTTCTTTTTTTAGCACGGATATGAGCAGAAACAAAAAAAGGTTAATCTTTTTCTTTCGAAAATAGCGACAAATACGTCTTAATTTTGACGCTTTGAACTTCAGCCAAAAAAGAGATATATGAAATCTCTCTCTAT
>JAQIXH010000340.1:0-14550 GCA_034700145.1 Panagrolaimus detritophagus
ATAAGGCAATGAGATAAAAAAAAAGTTGAAGCAGTTTAGGAAATTTTTATAGGAAAGAAGTTAAAACAGAAGGAAAGCGGATTCATTTTCAGATTCACTACTTATGCCACAAATCTATCTTTTTATAATGTTCACTTTTTTATTTTTGTTAATGTCTCATGGGGATAATGTCATCTCAGGGATAAATATTTTTTTTGTTGAGGAGCAGGAAAATAAAAAAAAGATTATTTTGAGTAAAAATTTAAATGGGGATTTTTCATGCAGAAATGTTTTAAAAAAATATGAACTTACTCTTATAAGGTCAATTTGTCAACTTATTGGAAATTTCAAAAGTCTGCTTGAGACAACAAATTTAGCAGAATTCAAAGAGTTTTCAGTCACAACCAAATTATCATTAATGGCATTTTTTTAAGTTTTAGCACGACAGTTCAGCAGCCGTTTTCATCGAATGAAATTTAAATATCAAACTTTTTCAACAAAAATATTTTTTCCATTTACCTAAAATTCCAAGTTCACATTACAAAAAAAACCCAAAAAAATATTTTTACCGTAAACCACGAGAAAAGAAAAAAATATAGTAATAAATTAAATTTTTTTTTCACATTTTTAAAATTAAAAAAAATTTAATGAAGCGTACAATAATTGAAAAAAAAATAGAAATAAAATTTTTTGATAATGAAAAAAAGAAGAAGAAAAAAAGAGACAAGTTATATTTTTGAGAGTCGATTTTGATTAGTTTTTAGTCGCTTCAACGCTCAGGGTATTTTTTTACGCAAAAAAAAAGAATTTTTATACTTTTATATAAAAATAAAATTTAAAAAATAATAGGGAATGTATGTGGTTGGTTCTCTCTCTCTTACTATTTTTCATTGGCGAACGAGAAACGCCATAGGAGAAGAAAAAGCGGAAAAAGAAGAAGAAATATATATCATTTTTGAAAAAAAAGTCGAGAATACGAAAACGAGAAGAAGAAGAAAGAAAATGAAATATTGGTTTGTTTTTGAAAAATGAAAATTGAAAAAATAATGTGTGGCGGAGGAGTACGGTAAAATTATAGCCAGCAGCAAATAATAATTCATATGAGAAAAGTGAAAGAAGAAAAAAAGAGGGCGGAGGCAGCATGAAAGAAAGAATGAGTGGTGTAAATTTCATAGAATAAAGAAATATGAAAAAACGGTATCAAAAATAATAAATGTCTTAAAGGGAGTTTCCACGTTCATTCAAATGATTTTAATTAATGTTCTCTTAGCATGAAAAAATCTACCTTAATGCAAATATATATTTTTAGAACAAATTTTTTCAAAAGCATTTTCATTCTGAGGTAAATTTTTTCGTGCTAAGAAAACATTGGTTAAAATCATTTGTATGAACGTGGAAACTCCCTTTAAAAAGTGTCTATTTTTATTAAACGTTTGTTACGAAAACGGAAGTTTTAAAACACAACAAGAATGTGCACAACTGGTGGCACGGAAAATTATGAAATTGTTCAAATTCCAAAAAGCATGCCACGAAAACAAATATTTAACAGTTTTATGCTTAACAATGTTTAAGAAAGTGGACATTCGAATGTCTTTTATGTGCCCTTGAATTAGGTTTTAGCGTGCATATGTTTTTATTGCACCTATCTATACACCCGTGTGTGTAACTGACGAAATACATAAAAAATGCACATAACACAAGTGTACTGCAAGTTGTAGTCTACAACAAAAAAAAATAAACAGTGGTAACTTCGACTCCGGTGTCCGAGTTACTGATCACAAATATAATCAAAGATAAAATGCCGCATTTTGAAGTCAATGGAGACAATATTGATCTCGGACTGGTCGAAGTCATTGAAAAACAAAAATTCAGTGGTTAAAATTGGTTGTTTACTTTGATGATTCTCACGTTACAGTCTCAAAAACTTCTGATATATCCCCTTTTTTCTCTAAATTAAAAAAAGTTCACTTTATCTAACTAACCTTGGAAGCGGAAAAAGAAATTATTCCATTTTACAGTTTCTTATTTCTCTTCTTTCTTTTTCATTCTCAAATCAACACCCAAAAAAACTTAAATCAACAGAGTTCCTAATTTTTTCAATGATTTTTATTACATTTATTTTATTTTTTGAAATTTTATTTTCAATAAAAAATTTTGTCAAAAAAAATATTAAAAAAAGACACAAAAAATTTGTTGAAGCGTACAAAATTTGATTAAGTTTTTTTTGTTTCCGTTAGTTCGTTTTTTTTTGTTAACAATAATTTTTTTTGGGGAATCAAAATTAAAAAATTGCTACTTAAAAAAAAGGTTGGAATGCAATAATTTTTTTGGTTTATAAAAGAAATGAATTAAAAATGGTTTAAAATTGAACATTAACTTTTTTAAATATAACTAATAATAGAAAAAGGTTATAATGATGGAACAGAGTTTATTATTTTTTGGGTTATTTTAAAATAAGAAAGTTATGAATTAAGTTTTGCATGTAAAATTTATGGATGCTGAATGATGGAGAAAAAAAAATATAAAAGGATTTATGAGATCTTTAGGGTAAATTCTGGGGCAGTGAAGTGAATGGGCTGAAGCCAAACGCTTTTATCCACCCCCTTTTTTTATACCTAGCCAAGGTACACAAGAAACTATTATTAAAAAGATTGTTTAAAAGTCACATATTGGCAAAATTTTGATTTGAAGCTAAAATTGTTTTACCCCTCTCCAGGGATGGAAGTAAGTGTCAAAAAAAATCCAATCAAAAAGAAGGAGATTATAATATTTTACCATTTGTTCCATTTTTTTCGACACCAAGCCATATTACAGTACATCCTATTTTTCATTTTCCTCTCTCTCTTTCTACAATAAAAGCATAAAGCTTTTTTTCTCTCATTTTTCAACTGCCGTTGGCGCCAGCAGCAGCGGTGGCGCTCCCAAAAACATTTATAGCAATTTTGAAACATTATTCTTTTATAAAATTTCTTTTTTTCTTTTTTAATTTTCATGTCATTACTAATCATTTTATTTTTTTCATTTTCCTTTCTTTTATATTTTTTTATCTAATTTCATTGCCATCATTTTTCTTGCTCTTTTATTTTCTCAAAAATTTTTTTTTTTTGTTTTCAACCATAATGTCGCTTATTAACAAATTATGCTTAATTTAAAAATTTCTTTTTGACGAAGGAAGAAAGAAATAAATAAAAAATGCCAAAAGAATTAAAAAGTCTGTGACTTTTTTTTTGTTTTTCATCTTTTGACAGCATCCGCAATAAACGCGAATGGCAAAAAGAGACACGCCCCCATATTCGGAAAAGCTATGAAGAAAAATGTATAATAAAAATAAACGAAAATTAAATATAATTTTTTTTTTCTTTTTGCATTTGAACCAATAAAAAATTTTGATGATTGCGCAAGAGCCATTAATGAGCAGCGAAAGAAAAAAGCCAGAGAGAGAGAGAGGGTTAGTGACACGAGATACATGCCTGACGAACTGCTGCCAGCCGTGCGCGCGCTCACACACACACGCACTCACAGTCGTTACAGACACCCTCTCTTTCTTTTACTTGCAATTTTTTTTCATTTCTACAAAAACAATAAAATTTAATACTTAAAAAATTAATGTTTTGTTTGTTTGTTTCATTATTTATGAGAAAGAAAAATAACAGTGATTTTATGAAAAAAAAAGGCAACAGCCGTCAGAAGTCCCTAAAGTCTTTCTTTTCTGTGCAATCTTCTTTTTTTCATGAAACACAAAAAATGCTTTTATGAAAAATTAGAAGAAAAAGAAGAAAAAAGACAATCTTGAAATTAGATCTTTTAAAATTCATTATACCAAGTAACAAAAAAAATAAAAATAAAATTGAAGTAGTAGTAGTATCTCTCTCGACTGCTGTGCTGACATAAAAATAAATATATTACATAAACATAACCTTTTTTTACTTATTTCCTTTTAAAAGTTTTTTAAAGGAAGATAGAAAATGAAATAGAAACAAAAAAAAAGACGCAGCAAATAAAATAAAAAGTTTTATAAATCGGTAACTTTTTTAAAAAGAAAAAAATGCCATCAAAAAAAGAAGCAAAAAGAGAGTATTCTTTAATTGCATTTTTTTGTTTTATTTGAAAAAATATCAGTAACTTTTTTTGAAAGAAATTAAATAACTTTGTTCAATGCCGAAAATGAAAAATAAAAAACAATAACATGAAAAAAAATCTAATGAAAGAAAAAATCGGAAAAAATGAAAGAAAAAACGGCATGATGCCATTATTTTTTTGTAAAATGTCAAAAGAGTAAGATTATTAGAACAGAGACAACAAAAGTAAAACGTGTTCAAAAAAACGCGGGAAGTTTAAAATTTTAAAATTCAATTTTTCAGATTCAGATTCTTATTATATAAAATTTTCCAAAAAAAATTGTTGAATGTTTTAATAAAAATTTTTTCTATTTTTTTCATATTACAGTAATCCGCATTTTTGAAAACGTTTGGTAACCATGGAAACAAACGTTGAAAAAAAAATTTCACTTCTTTAAACATTTTCAAAATTGTTGCATTTTTTAAAAGTCTAAAAAGTTATGGGAAAACTTATAAATTTTATTTTTCCATGAATAAAATAAAATTACCAAATTGGCGCCACTGTTGTTATTTATGTTTTTTTAAAAAATATGAATGAGTGAGAAAAAAAATCAAAAAAAATGAAACAAAGAAAATTATTTTTGATCGGCGCCGAAGTGGTCTCCCTGCTTAAAATTCAATTTTAGCTAGGGGACAAAAAAATTGTAAATTAACAAAAATCGACACAAAAGTCTTTTAACAAAAATCAAAAATTATGTGGTTTTAATGGATTAGAATAAATTTTAAAAACATGTAACTCAAAAGTGGCTAAATTTGACATTTTTAGAGCAGCGTCCAAATACACTATAAATTCTTGAAGCGTTTTGAGCCACAGTAATTTATTGAATTTTAAAAAAAAATATTCCGTAAATAAACTAACAAATAAGAGATAAAAATAAAAACAGATAAAAATGCAGAAACTTATATCTATGTTTTTTTGACACATTGTTGATGTTAAAAGCGATGATTTTGAAGATGTAAGTCGTCGGGGTTTTTAAGAAACAGCAAAAAATATATAAAAATAATGAAGGAAACTTATGTCAATCAACGAAATTTTTATATATTTTTTAGTTATTTGCTTCTGTCGCTTAAAAGAAAAAGAGACAGGAAACTTTTTTGAAGAAATAAATCATTCAAGCAAAAAAAGAAAAAAAAAGTTTACCGTGATTTGATGAATTTTATCTTTTATCTCGAGTTTTAAGCTTAAAAACAAAGATGATGAAGCATTGTTCGATGGTGGCGGCTTTTTTGCTTTTTGAGATATCACTCAAAAATGAGACACAAAACCTTTTTTGTTTGCAAAACAAATGTATGTGTTTAGATTGGGATGTTATCAATCCCAATCTAAACACATGCATCAATAAAGCTTTCATATATCCAATACTAGCTAGCTACAAAGCCGCAAGTTGGGGGGTGGGGAGAGGGGAGATGGGGGGAATGATCCGCTCCTCTCGGGCATAACTTTTGGCAAAATGTAACCAATGCCAAAAAAAGTAAAAATTGACGTATAGCGTCAGTTTTTTGCTTTTCCCCTCCTGTGTTTCCCCCCAAGTTGCGGCCGTGGCTAGCTAATGCCATTGTGACATAAGTGATTTTGCTGATGATAAAAAAATGTTATGTTTTTGCTGTTAAAAATTTTATTCATGTAAAAATAACAAAATTTATAAGTGCTGTTAAAATCAAAAAATCAAAAAAAAAAGAGTTTTATCAATTTTTTATTGCTTTGGCATCATCGCTTACTAAAGCTCCTCATCCTCAAATGCCATTATTCATTTTGCTCTTTTTTCATTTTTCTATCCCTCATTAATTTTTCTCATAAAAAATCTTTTTTTCTTTGACAACTCTTTTTCTTCATTTTTAACCCAAAAAAATATGTATTTTTTTGTTTGTTGCCATTTGCTTAAATATATATATTTATCGTTTTTAATGTGTCTTTTTTCAATCTCAAAAAGATATTTTGAAACAAAAATAGGGAAAAACTATGTATTTTTAAAGTTCTGCAAACATTTTTTGCAGAAAAAAGAATCATCAAAAAAATCAAGAAACAGAAAGTTTAAAAATAAACACAAAATAAATTTAGTGGTTTGAAATTTGTAAAATTTGCGTTTATAAAATTTATACAAAAATTAATAACAAGAATAGACTATAGAGATTTTTAGTGTAAAAATACAAAGGCAAGAACTAACTAAAAAATTATAAATTTTTATTTTTCAGTTTTCGAAATATTTCACAAAACTGATCCCCTTTTTTTTCAGCAATACTATTACTACTCCGACTGACTACTACTTATTGTTATTTTTAATATGGACATTATTACTAATATTACATTTCTTTTTTTTTCTCTCTCTCTTGAACTTGAGAAAACAAAGACACAGAAGGAAGAAGAAGGACTTATTAAACTCATAAATGAAAGAACTCATCATCTTTTTTTCTTATTGTCTTTTTTTGTTAAAACAAATATCATATTTGTTTCAATAAGCTAAAAATGGCGCAATTTTTTAAACAACAAAAATTCTTCATAAGCTAAACTGAAATGACCTTTTTTTAAAAAAAAGTCAAAATGATTAAAAAAATGAAACATAAAATAAAAAGAGAGAGGAAAAAGGAGGTTAATTTCATTTTTGAAATATAAGTAAAAAACATAAAAAAATTTTCAAAGAAAAAATAAAGATGACATAAATGGTTTAAATCTCACTAAAAAGTAGGCGGGGCGCCTTTTATTTTATTGGGTATTTTATCGATTATCCGGGCGACGGGAGATAATCCGAGATAAAACTGATTCAAGGCATTTAAAACGGGTATGCATGAACCTGATATTCAGGGAACATCCCAAAAACTCTCCTACTTAAAAAAATCCAAATTTTAAATAAAAACAATAAAAAAAAAGCAAACGTCGTCATTGATACTTTTTTTTGCAAAAAATGTTTGAACAAATTTGTGAACACGAAAAAAAAATGGAAGGAAAACAATAATGAAGAAAGATTACCATTCAGAACATGAAAAAAAGAGGGAGGGTTAAAAAAAATATTTGAAAGAGGTCGGACGACTTTGACTTAAATGGGTTTAAAAACAAGGAAAAAAAGTGTTAGGGTTTATTTTTTAAAAATGTTTGTTTTTTAAAGAATTAAGCAGAGAAAAAATTTTTAAGGGTAATTATATAAATTGGTTGTAAGAGGTCTTAAATGTTTTACACTTTAAAAAATTAACCAAAATCATTTATTTCCTTTTAGTTTTAATTATGGATTTTAAAAATATTCTTATTTTTCTTACAACGAAAAATTCTAATATTCTTTCGTTGTAAGACAAATTCGCCTTTAAAAACCGTAATAAAACTTTTATAATTTTTTTCCTTCTAAAAGAGCTATTTTAAAAGAAATGAAACATTTCCACTCAAAAAAGTTTTCCCTTCTTTTCAATATTGAAAAAATGAAGATCCAATCATAACTTTCTTTGCTTCTTCTTCCTCTCTTTTGTTGCTGTTACAATTTTTGAAAAGAGGGCCATAATTTTTTTTTCAAAGCCTTTAAGGCGGGTGACAACTGTGCTTATATCCCTTTTTTTGCAGAAATAATATTAAAAGAGGAAACAGAGAGAAAACAGAGGCGGGAAAAGGCTTTTTTATTATTGAAAAAGAAAAGCAACATGCGGTTTTTTTTGGTTAAACGCTTATTGACAGAAAGGAAGAAACCGAAGAAAAGAAGATGGAATGTTCAGTTATGATGGAATAGAGAGAAAAAAAGGGGGAGGGAAAGAAGTTATGAAAAATATGAAAAAAAAGCAAGCGAGCAATAAAAAAAACGGAAAAGGAAAAAAAGGCGAGAAAGAGAGAAAAATTGGATATACGGTAATAATCGCAAGAAAGGAAAAGAAGGAGGGGCTAAAAAAAAGTCCGGAGGAAAAATTTGAATAGCGGTTGATTTTTATAAGGGAAATTTCGATAAAAAAGGAAAAAATAGATTTAAACAAGGCTCAAAAAATAAGTTCATCCATCGTTGGATTTATCCGAAACTCTTTTATACTTGGCAGATTTCTTTTGTTAGCAAAAGTATGAAATTTTAAAGTTCTCAAAAATTTGATTCTACAGTTAATTTTTAAGCTAAGCTTAGAAAATTGAACGTTTAAAGTTAAATTTCTTTTTTTGGAAATGTTTCGTAACTTTTGAAAATTTAGGTATCTTTACATTTTGCCAACATTCAATTTTACATGAAAGCTGCTTGTTTTGACAAAATTTGTTTTTATTGGCATTGATACAAAAATTGATAAAATTGTTAAAATAATTTTCATGCAAATTTACAATGAAATTTATTTTTTGTTTGTAGCAAGTCTCAAAACATTTTTTCAAAGCTTTCAAAAAATTATATATTTGTCTTCCTTCCATCTCTCTTTTCATTTTCTCATTATCCTCATTGTTATATGTGCTTCCTTCCTAGTTTTTTTCGATTTTTCAAATCTCTGCAATTTTCTTTTCTTTGATTATTATTTGCCATTTGTTTTCTTTCTTCCATCTTCTTTCTTTTTTGATTTCCTGTGGCAAAAATTTTTTTTTCCATGTTTGCTTCTTTGTCTTTATTTTGCTTCAAAAAATAAATAATAATAATATTCCGTTACTGCTGCTGGCTGAAGCTTCCTCATAAATTTCATATCCAAAAACAAAAATTGGAAGGAAACAGAGATTCCAAAGCAGAATGAGTTTTGTTTCACAAAATATAATTTCTTTTTTTTTCTTTGTTTTCCGAATTTCTTGCATAAAAACATTTTTTTATAATATTTGCGCGGCACGCGTCTTCTTTTGTTTCTCTCTCTCTCCGTCTTAGGCATGCCAAAAAAAAAGAAAACGAGCATCTTTTGGCATGATTTTATAATGAAACAAAAAAAGAACATGCCACCCGCAAAAAATGCCATAATTTTTTGTCATTAATAAAAATTTTTGACTTTCTTTATTCTTTTTTGTATTAATTTTGTTATTTAAGAAAATCAAAAAGAGAAAAAGGAAAGAATAATTGTCATCAGTTTTGTTTTTCATTTGTCAGGAATTTTATTTATAAATTTTTTTTTATTGAAACAATTGCTTTTAATGAATTAAAATTAAATCATTGACATTTGTTTTAAAAAAGAGAAAAGGGGTTTCTTTTTCATGTTTCTTTCTTCCTTTTTTTGATGACGAAGAAAAATGTTTTCTTCGATGAAACAAAAATAAATAAATGAACTCAAATTTAAACCAAAAATGAATTAAGAATGTAATTTAAGTAACAAACAAAAAAAAGACAGCAGCTTTTACATGAGAACTAATTTTTATAGTATTAAATATGCAAAATAACAACAATAGCAATATTTTATGTGACAACAAAAAAAATGTTTTTAATATAGAAGAATAATAGGGAGGGGGTTACTGTAATACAAAATATTAAGGGAAAAAATGTGAAAAAAATTATTAATAAAATTTCGTTTTAAAAATTTGAAACAAAATTGATACAGTAATATTTATTTTATTAAAAAAAGAATAAGTCAAAACGATTTTTTTATGACAAAACTTGGAAATCAGGGGTCAAAGTCTCTTCCAAATCGAATGCCTGATTTTTAACTTTTGTCATAAAAAAAAATATTACTGTATCAATTTTGTTTCAAATATTATTAAAAACCTAAAACCATAAAAACCCATTTTGTTTCATAAAAAGCTTTTTTTAAATTAATTTTTTTCAAAACAAAACACAGAAAAAAAAATATTTTGTTTTTCTTTTAAAGTTTTATTTCTTTTAATCACAACCTTTTTTCAATGCTTTCATATATAATAATTCTCATGGGAGTTCAATTTTTTCTGTAACAAAAACAGGCATATGCCTTTCTGCTTTTCTCGGTCAGTTAAAAAGAAAAAAAAATTTTACTACTAATATACATAAAAAGCAACGAACCGAAAAATATAAGGTTACTACTACTTTCAATTTTTTTAAAAAAGATTTTGATTTTATTTTGTAAAATTTCATGGAAAAAGGGATATAAAATTTTTATCAAATTAAAGAATTTTAGCAAAATGTCCCTAAATGCCAACGGACGATGAAAAACGTTATATTGGTTTTTTCATCAAAATTTGTAATTCATACAAATTATGCAAGAAAAATGTAATCATTCCATCAGCCATTTATACAATTAATGAATTTTGGCATAATGTCACCGAACGCCTGATTGATGTCGTTGACACAATTTTTCTACCGTATCCAAATACATGAAACATAGGAATTTATAAAAATTAACCATAAAAGGTGCCATTACCCAAGAAAATGGATGAACAAATTATAATTTTTCATTTTCGAGGTCTTCTTTTTGATCTCTCCTTTAAAAGCTCAAAAAAATTTTTAAACCACCGTTTTTAGTTTCTTTTCATGCTGCGATCCGTCTCATTTCTCCCTCTCTTCTTCCTATTTATTTTTTTTTCAATTTTTTCACATAAAAACTATTTTATATATTTTTTTTGAAAAAATAAAAAATTTAACCCCAAAATTATATTCGCAACATAACCATTTTTTTGTGTTAAAAAAAGACATTTTTTCGATCATTAATTTCAAGGACAACAACCTCGAAATTGAAAAAAAATTTTTTAGTTTTTTGGCTGTGATTTTTTTTCTTTCAAAAAGGGATGCATTAATTTTAATATATAAATTTGAAACAATTTTTAAAAAATGGGGGAATTGTTTTTTTTAAACTTTGGAAAGATACAAATAATAAAAGTCAAAAATTGAATTTTTATTTGTGTGATGTAAATTTTGCAGTTATGGGTTACTGTAGTTTGTTATAAAAAACATTTGATATTTTTAAGCATAAAATTTTAATTATTGCAAATTTTGACGGACTTTTTAATTTTTTTAAAAAATTTAAAACATAAATTTTTTATAGATTTTCATTTTTGCTAAAGCGCTTTTTTTCTTTTGACAAAAATGAAGAACAAAAAGCATTTTTAATTACTTGAAAAACTTCGATTGGGAAAAAATATATCTAAATATCAAGATCTCAGAAAAAAACACAGTAACCTACTGTCATAAATCCGTTTTACAGGTAATAACAAGTTTGAGAAAAAATTACTGTGACACATTTTTCAAAATGCCCTTTAAGTAGTCTTTAAAAACCAAAACCACCGTCAGCAGTTTTGTTCTTTTTTCTTTCTCTTTTTTCCAATACTTCATCAAAACCTTTCTTTCCTTCCATTTTTCACCCATTTGTCATTTCTAAAAATCTCGGCATTTTTTTGTTTTAAAAAAATATTAGAATTCATTAAATCGCTTTTCGATCAAAATATTGACTCCTTTTTATTCATTTCAATATTTCTCAATAACTAACAAAAATGACAGGCGCATCTTTTCTCTCCTTTGCTTTTTCTGCAGGCAGCAGTAGCAAAAAAACGGCGGCAATCAACAAAGACAAATTTTATTGTGTTGCTTTTATTTTTTTTGCGCGTTTTTAGATTTTATACTTTTTTTGTCATAAAAATTTTGACAACTGCCGCAGGTTTTAAAAAATTCAAAATTTTATTGAAAAAACAGCAAAATCTGATTTGGCTCAAAATTTTTGCCTTTTTATGGCTTTCATATATCTGTCAAAAAATCCTTCTCATTTTGATACCAAAAGTATAATAACAAAAATTTGTATATTTTTTTATTAAACAAAACTGACTTTCAGAATCTTAAAAATTCTATCATCTTTTTTTTCTTTCACCAAAAGCTTTGGGTTTCCTTCCGGTGACTTTTTATAAAAAATCTGAATAACAAAAATAAAATGATATATGCAAGAATCTCCCCTCCCATTTTGAAAAAGAAAAGAGGAAAGCAATAATTGTGAGTGTTGCAAAATGAAAAGAAATAAAAAGCATTTTTATCGTTTAAAAAATTTACTCAAATGATTAAAAATGCCAAAAATTTTGAAAAATAAAATATTTGTAATGGGATTTTTATGCTTGGAAAAAATGTTGGGGAAAATGTTTTAAAAAGTTTTTTTCAAATGAATATTTTTTTTAAAACAATACAGCAATTTTTGACTAAACAATAAAATTACTGTATTCGTTTTTAAAAAAATATTTCAAAACTTGAAATTAGCCTTTTAAAACATTTTCTCCAACATTTTTTGATGGCATAAAAATCCCATAACAAACTACCAAAGTTTTGGCATTTTTAATTATTTGAATAAATTTTTTAAACGATAAAAATGTTTTTTGCAATGCATTTAACAACCTTAAAACAACAATTTTTATTTATTAAAAACAAATTTTTTTCAAAAGTAATAAAAAGCAATTTGTCATCGGCAAAAGAAAGAAACTTTAGCTTTTATGCGCGCGGGATTTTCAGGTCACATTTTTTCGATCGTAAAAAATTACAGTCAAAAACTCCAAAAAATAGGAAAAAAGCAAAAGTGTAAAACTTTTTCTCCGTCGGCAAATGCCAATAAAGATCAAAAAAAATAATATTGAGGATAAAAAAAAATGATCGAAGACAATATGATTTTTTTTGCTTCTCAAAACAATATGCTTATTCTTTTTTAATAAAAAGGAAGCTGCTACTTTTGACCGAAAGTGGCGGTGGTAAATATTGACACTTTAGGATAAAAAGAAAAAGAGAAATGACCTCGCCAATGGCATATTGCTTACTGCTTTTTACAATCATATCTCTCTCTCCTGCCTAAAAACTGTTTTTCATTTTTAATGCCCCAATGGCAAAAAAAGAATACTTTATTCGATACATAAAAAAACGGATCGACGGCAAAAAAATGGGGGAGATAAAAAAATATAAGCAATGCAAAATCCATGATTGAAAAATAAGTTAGAAAAAATAATATATAAAAATCTACAAAAATGAATCCGACCACTTCAAAAAGAACAGTATTATCAAAGCAATATTGTAATATACATGGTATTCACTTTTAAAATAAAACAGAATAAAATTGATAAGGCTATATCACAGAAATTTGTGTTACAAAAAGAAGAAAAGAAAACACATACATAAAATATATATTCATTTGAAATATATTAATAAAAAGATTAATTGTTCAGTAATCGATCAATTGCAGCATTAACATCTCCATTTGTATCTTGAAGAGCACGAATATTTGCTTCACGATTTGAAAATCCCATACCAACAAGTTGATCAAGTTGTGAACGGTATCGTTCTTCTGGTGGAATATTTGCACCAGCACCACCAAATGCAGGATTACCCTAAAAAATAAAAGATTTCAAAATTTTCGTATAGTAGTTTTTCCTCTAAATTTTGTTTTAAAAAACTAAAGACAAATACATTTTTAATCTTTTGTTTTTTTAAATGAACAATAAATTATCAGATTATTTTTGGGTGTTCTTTTTTCTACATTTACAAACTTCTTCAAATTTGTAAACGGTTCATGGGAAAGGCAAAAACAATTAGAATAATCAAAGAACATCAAGATTGATGACATTCGTTCCCTCTCAATTTTTACTCGAAGTACCACGCCGTGTCTTCAAAAAACAAAAAGAAGCTTTAAATTTTTAGCGACAAAATTACAAATTATACTTTTTTTGTTGTCAAAGTGGTATTAACTCATTTGCGTAAAAAACAAATTTGCAAAACCCTTTTTCTAACTTTACTATTATTGTTTTTTGACTAATTTTTAAGGGAAAAACCTTTTTTCTTTGATTATGAAAATAGCAACCAAAGAATTTTTTTGGTAAGCTTTTAAACCTTAAGACAACAACATGAAATTGGATATGATAATTGGTATTAAAATTGATGCTCTGTGAGACTAGAAACAAAAACGCGTAATATCTTTTGCTGCTTATTTCTTATTTTTCGTCTTGCGCGCATTTGTATTAAATCCGAAAAAAGGAAGAAGAAAAATTCGCACGCAATAAATGTATCTTTTAAAAACTGATGCTGGAATAAAAAACCTTAAGGAAATAGAAAAACATAAAAAAAGGGAATAAGCGTTATTTGAAAAAAGAGGGACAATTGCATTTAAATTGCAAAAAAATATTTTTTGTTTCTATTAAAAAATAAGAAACTTACAGAAAGTGAACTCAACATGCTCAAAAGTTGTGGATTATTGAGAAGCGGATTTGCTGCTGCTGCTCCAGTTGTTCCAGTACCAGCAGCTGAATCAGTTGCTGTAGATGTTGTATTTTGAGATGTTGCTGAAGTTGTGCCAGGATTTTGCATATTATTCATTGATGATAGTACTCCACTAAAAAAATTACAGTAATCTGAGGGAAAAATAAATTTATAAAAACATACGAAAACATTTGTTGAAAAAGACCAGGTGCTTCAGTACGAATTGTTTCAATTGAAGTTCTTATATTTGCCATTGCTTCCATAACACGTGGATTAAAAAGTGACGAAGCAACATCTGGATTTCCCATCTAAAAAAATAAATACTGTAAAACTTTGATCAGTGTAAATATATAAATTACCAATCCAGACATTTGTTCAGCCATTCGTGCAATATCATCATTACTTCCAATATTATT
>JAQIXH010000341.1:0-14544 GCA_034700145.1 Panagrolaimus detritophagus
GCGGTGGAAGTACCAATAACAACAAATGTGGAAACAGCTGTTCTGATACTCCTCCTCCTGGTAACTCTTATACATGTCAACAACAAAAAGATTGGGGTAAATGCAACGAAAAATGGATGGAAGGATATTGTTGTAAAAGTTGTGCAAATTCAAAAAAATGTGGTGGCAGCGGTGGAGGTAATAATAAATGTGGTAGCAGTTGCTCAGACATAGCACCTCCAAATTCTGGTTATTCATGTCAACAACAAAAAGATTGGGGTAAATGCAACGAAAAATGGATGGAAGGATATTGCTGTAAATCTTGTAAAAATGCAAAACAATGCGGTGGTGGAGGAGGAGGAGGGAAGAGATGCGGGAATAGTTGCTCAGATTCTCCCCCACCCAATTCTGGATATTCATGCTCTGACCAAGCTAAATGGGGTAAATGCAACGAAAAATGGATGGAAGGATATTGTTGTAAAAGTTGTGAAAATTCAAAAAAATGTGGTGGCAGCGGTGGTGGTGCAAAGACGTGTGGCAGCAGCTGTTCTGACTCCCCACCTCCGAATTCTGGCTATTCATGTTCTGACCAAGCTAAATGGGGTAAATGCAATGAATCATGGATGGCAGGATATTGTTGCAAAAGTTGTAAAAATGCTTACAAATGTGGTGGCACAAATGGTGGAGGCGGTGGATGTGATGATAAACAACCCCCAGGCGGTTATACATGTCAACAACAAAAAGGTTGGGGAAAATGTAATGAATCATGGATGAAAGGTTATTGCCGAAAAACTTGTGGCAAATGTTATCTTTAAAAATTAAAAAATTTTCACCTGTCTTTGAACCTTTTTCTGTCTAATTTATTAATGTGTCTTATTGATTTAAATTCATTGTGGTACTTTTTATAGCAGTTTTTGTAAGGTGTTGAATTAGAGTATCAGATGAATAATGAAATTCAAAGTTATTATTTTTAATTGTTTTTGTTACATTCTTCGCATTTTTTGTTGAACATTGAAAATATTAAGTATGAAAATCAGTGATTTAAAAAAGTGATTTAAGTTTTGATAAATATTTTTAAACGTTGAAATATCAGCACAGGTTTTTTTTGTTTCCGTCAAGCCCTTTCGAAAAAACAACAATGACATTGGCTCGCTGATACATCTTACCGAGACACTTTTATCTTTATTTTCAGTCGGACTTGATAAGCTCGACAAAGAACCACAGAAAAATCAGAATGAAGCAATCTTTTAATTTTTTGATAAAAAAACAATCATCATCATTTTTAGAAGAAAGTCATCATTTTTTTCAAACATTGTAATCTTTGTTCTTGATAAGATTTGAACTTTTAGATCTTTGAAAAGACTATAAATAACTTGCAAAAAAACGTGAAAAATTTAAATTTTTTTCAACAAAGAAAAAATGTTGTTGCTTAAAATTAGTGTCCTTCTTTTTGCTGTTAATCTTGCATCAACTCAATTCAATCATGACCAATCTGTTAAAATGATAAATTTTGTTGCTGCTTCTTTCACACCTTTTATGGGACATGATTATACTCCAGCAATGGCATGCTTTGAAAAAAGTTATCCAAAAGGGAATTGGTTTGTACTATACACATTTAATTTACAACCCTGCAAAATTAAAGATCAATGTGTTTTATGGATTGTTTCATCAGATAAATATAAAATGATTGTATTCGCCTTTAAAGGGGTCATTGGTAAAAGTGATATTAATCAAACAGCTCATGAAAGTATTGAAAGTTATATTCCATGGATAATTGGGAATATTAGTTATGGCCAAGTTAATGCTGATATTTCTATAGCTTCAAATGGAGCTTTAAATATTATTGCTCCGTTGGTTGCAGGTCATCGAAATTATGATTTTGCATTTACGGGACATTCATATGGGGGAGCAATTGCTTCTTTGACAGCGTTGAACGTTAAATTAGCTTTAAAACCTGCGGGTAATGTATCACTTTTTACTTTTGGTAATCGTTTTTTGGTTTATTGAAATGTTGTTTTTTTAAAACAAGAATTTCAGGTGAACCAAGATATCATAATTATGAATTAGCTCAAACTTTTCAAAATAATCTTTCTAACAGTTATCGAGTCATTCATGATAGTGGTAAGTAAATTTTGTGGGATAAAAACAAAATTGTAAAACATGCTTTTTTTGAAAAGGGACAAAATTCGGTCGGTTTTTAAGACATATCTTAAATGAATAATATTTATTTTTTTTAAAATTAAAAATACTGTTTAATTCACAAAAATCTTCTACTTCCCAAAATCCTAGAGCAAAATCAAAATCCTGCGAAATCTGAATTTTCTAAAAATCGCATTTTTAACAAATGTTTTTTAAAAATAAAGATGTTGAAAATTAGGCAAAAGTGATTATTCTTTTTTATCCTTTTTATCCATTTGTTCCATCCAAAAACTTTATTGATCCTCACTAGGGCTGTGCGATAGTCGAATATCGATATCGAAAAATTTTAGATCGATATAAAATATCAAATATCGATATTTTATATATTCATTACCGAAAAAATGCGATATATCGAATATCGATATCGAAAAATTATAGACCGATATAAAACATCGAATATCGATATCGGTTTTCAAAATACCGACCATCGCATAGCCCTGATCCTCACTAAAAACATTCAAACAAAAAAAAAATACATTTCAAGCCACAAAAATTTTTAATTTTTTACCCTACGGTACAATATTCAAAATAGGAATAATTAAAAAATTACAGTAGAGTAAAACTAAAAAATTTAATGGATTGGAATGTTTTTTGGATAGGGCTAAAAAATTAAAAGCAAAAAGAGCAATAATTTTTTTGCCTCATTTTCAATATATCTCTGATAAGAAAACATTTGTTAAAAATGCGACTCCCTTTTTAATCTAGAACAATTTTTTAACCAAAATTGTATAAAAAAATGCAAAATAAAACGACCGAACAATTTCAACCACATTGTTATCGTTAAATATCAAAAGAATACTATTTTAGACATTGTACCACATGTTCCAATGTGTGGTACCAAATTTTCTGGCAACTGTAATAAATTCAATAATTCATTCTATCATCGGACCCAAGAAATTTGGTAATTGTTTTATTTTTTGTATCCTTTTAAAACAGTTGTATTTTTTTAGGTACAATAATCCCAATTTACAAATGAATGATGGCGATCAAAAACTTTGTAGTACATCTGAGGGTGAAGATCCATTTTGCAGTAATTCTATTTTAGAGACAGTATTTTCAACCAATTATGCTAGTGATCGTTGGGTTGATTTGCATATGACATATTACAATCAAAAATTAGATGATTATGGCCTTTCTGGATGTGGACAAATTCCTTGTGCCGATGTTGATGCAGATTGTGCAACAAAAATTCAGGAATGTAAAAATTCTTTATATAAGCCGGTAATGTGCAAATATTGTAAAAAAAGCTGTAATCTTTGTAATGATCGAACTTGTTATAATTAATTAATATTTTATTTAATATCGGATATAAAACTTTGTGAAAATATTTATCCCTAAAGCGAAAAAGATGGAAAATTGAAATTTAGTATTGGCTGAATAAAACTGCTTTCAGTTTACCAGTAAATGACCTGAACATTTCTGACAGCGTTTTTTATCATTGAAAACAGTGTTGTGCTTTCGAATTTGAAATGACTCCGGAATTGACTCCGACTCCGGAGTCAGAGTCAGAGTCACTGGAGTTGACTCTGTAGTCGGAGTCACTGGAGTCGACTTCGATAGTAAAATGTTTTTCAAAAGCACGTGAGATTGCCTTTTTAATGCTTCTTTTCTTCTTGTTTTAAGGTTTAAAGATCGTTTTTTATCTTTAAAAAAGTTATTTTTATCATAAAAAATGATGGTGAAAACTTTTTCTAATTTTGAAGAATTTTTTAAAACGATTTTAAAGACAATATTAATTTTAATTTGCATTTAATGTGCCAAAAAAACAAGATAGAAAACTAAATATTTATGGAAAAAAACACTTTTTTCTTCTTTTTTCCTTTATTTTAAATTTTCACCCGGAGTCGACTCCACGACTCCGGAGTTGGAGTCACATCAACACTGATTGAAAATAGGCAAAAGGCTCTGTTCTTTATTGCTGAAATTGTTGTCGTTGAAGTATTTGCTGTTGAGAATTTGCATGTGATGATTTACAAAAAGGTTTACGGTTTTTTGTGGGGTCAATGAAAATGACAATAATTTTGTTCAATTAAAAAAATCCGCTGGACTAAAAATTTGTTAGTCCTCAATTTTTGGGTTTTATCTGTTTTCTTTAGAGGCATTTCTGTAAAGGATTTGTGTGAATTAAATTGAAAGCAAAGTTTGGGGTGTGAGATTTATCTGAACCAGGTAAACAAATTGAGTGATATATAAGGTGGAGTAGAAAATAGTTCTCGACATGGCCAAAAAAACGACGTTTGTCATAAAAGTCTCATTTTTCTCTAAGGCGCTATTTTTTCCATTGTCTAGTTTACAACGGTTGTAAAAAATTTGTTTCTATCTGCGTCTTATATATTGATTTTCCGTTCAAGGATGAGATGTCATCAAAAAATGTCATTGTTCATTTTCACTGGGCAAGACAACTTTCCACTATTTTTCTGCTTTCCTTATCCTCTGTTTTTAAACAGAGGATAAACAACCTTATAAGGCTTAAAAGCCTTATAAGGTTGTTCATTTGCTAGGCAATCAAAAAAAGCTTAAAAATTATAAATATTAAATATTTCGACGATATTTATAATATAATTTTATATTAAATTAAATCTATTTTTGACTTTTGATAACAAAAATAACTATATTTTGAGTAACTTAGTAAAAAGTAATGAAAAAAACATTATTTCTCATACAAAAACTATCTATAGATTTCTCGGAAATGAGAATTAAACAACCCTACCAGTTTTTTAGTTTTGTATCCATTTTACAAACAACATCGTCCGTTTTTTAATTTTCTATTGCCCATCTTTTCTTTTTTTTAATGAATGATTGCGTTTTTGGTCTAAAAAATTGCGACATTTAGGATTTATTGGCTAAAAAATCGATAAAAATAAGTTATCTGCTTTTTTAGTAAAAGTGAAAATATTATGATAAAAAGAATAATAAATAAAAAGTTTTTTGTTCACTTTTTGTAATCCCTAATTTCGATTTATTTGTACAATCATTCGGTGGTTATCTTTATTATTTGTAAAGTGTACTACTTTGTTGAAATCAGTATATATTTTTAGGTAAAAGGCAAAATGATTGAATTAATCGCAAAAAACAAATTTGAGAAACTGCAATTTGAGGGAAGATGCAAATTAATAATTAATTCTGTTTCAAAGATGTTACTTGTTGAACCTTTCAATGAAGGTATGGTATTTTATTAAAAAAAGAGACTGTCAAAGATATTACTTCTCTAAGTGGGGGAAATTGCCACTTTTGATGTGAGCAAATAGTGTTTTTTATGTAGAGAGGGGTAAAGGGAATTTTATATCATATCTGGATAATAGTTGTTGAGCATTTTCTCTTCCCGCGAAAATTCCCGATAATCTTTATGGCAAAACAAACTTTTTTCATTGTTTTAAGATTATTTCACATAAAATAAAGCCATTTTTGAAATAAAATGGTTATATAATCGATGAAAAAAGTGCGGAAATTCCCGGGAAACGCCCAACCCTTCTGGACAATCCGGAAAGAAATGTAATTAAATGAATTTTTAGAATTTAAATTAATTTCTGCATTGTTCAAATGGGAATTTGTTGCTCAAAAAGTTTGTTTTTCTTCTTTTATTTTTTTGCAATTTTATTCGTATTTGATTTTAGAATATTTTATTTATATTTGCTGAAAACAATTCCCAAGATTTGGCTTTGATTTTTAATAATTCAGAGGTTTGCAGCAAAGTATCAGATTGCCTTTATCAAAAAGGAGTAAGTTTTTTAACAAAAAAATAGATTATTCACCTTTAATTTTTAGGCTAATCGTGGTAATCACGAACTTATTCAACAACGATTCCTGCCTTTATTATTCAATGAAATCTGTAAAAACAATGAATCAAGCTTAAAAATGAAGAAAATTTTAATTCAATGGATTGCAAGACATGAAAAGAAAGACGAATATATTCAACTTTTAAAGTGCTATAATATTTATAATGAGATTTTTCCAGAGATTGAAAATATTGAAAAGTAAGCATTTTTTCATATTACCTAAAATCCAAAAATAATATCAACAGCATTATAGAGGGAATAATCGAAAATATAAAGCAAAAGATGTTTATTCAAAGGTTAAGAGTAACTGCGGAAATACAATATCTGATTCATGTAATACAAGTGACCAACTTGTTTCGAAAAGGTAAACACGCTTTGAAACAAAAAATAATTAATAATCTTTTTTTTAAAAAAAAATTATTTAAAGGGGCATCGTACTTTAACGCGTTTGATTTTTTTTCCAAATCGTTTTCTCTCCAACAAAAATGAAATTCTCTTACCACGCATGGGAAACAGTGATAAAATTTACCCACTCTTTTCCATGCGTGGTAAGAGTTCTATGCGTCAAAGTACGATCCCCCTTTAACAACGTTTTTAGGCCATCCTCTAAAAAACGGAGACTTTTATTAAAAAGCAGTCCATCATCAATTGTTGAAAAACCAAATTTTGAAGTTGTTCCTTGTAATTTTCGTAATCGAAGCGTTCAACGCCTTATTATATTTTTGGATTCTTCTCGCACCACTTGTTACGAATATACTGTGCGTGGAAAAGTATTTTGTTGTTGCGGATGTTTGAGAAAGAATCGATGGATTGCAGCAAAGATTGTTCAAAGAAAAGATGGTATTGATTTTGTTAAGTTAAGCTCAACTGAACACGTTTGTGAAGTTCGAACCTTTTATCCTAAAAAATATGCTGGTAAAGAAATTGTTGAAGCTAAAAATTTTAAACATTTCATACAGTTTGAAAATGGAATTGATCGATCAAAATTGGTTGTTTTTACAACATCCTCTGAAAACGGTAGAAGAAGAAACTGTTACGAATATTATTGGAACAATTATGAAAAAAAGTTTTTATGTCGCGGTTGTGACAGTAAAAGTAAGAAAAGAGTTGGAGCTGAAATTTGCATAAATTCTGATGGAAGTCAATATGTTAAATTAAGCTGGCATTCACATATTTGTAATCCAAGGGAATATAATCCAGAAAAGTTTCAAATATCAAAAGAAAAAGAAATTGTTGAATCTACAAATTTCAAAGTTTTTAAATACAAGCATAAAGGTCAAATAATGTCAAAATTGATAATATTCTGTCCCACAAATAAGAATATGTGTTATGAATATTTTTGGAACAAAAGTACTTCAGTTTTTCAATGCTGCTGTTGTCCCTGGGGTGATCAAGTTATAGCTACCGTATGCCAAAGCAATGATACATCAAAAGAATACGTTGAATTAAGTAAATCTCAGGAGGATGCATGTGTGATACGTGAATTTGATGCTGATAAATACAAAGATGATATTATTCTGAATAAATCAATGTATTACATTACTTCAACCACTTCAAGAAAAGTTAAACTAAAAACTTTGATCATTTTTACAACTGAGAAAAAAGATATGTGTTACAGATTTGTTTACGATCAGAAAGCAAAAAATTATAAATGTTCTAAATGTTCAACTTGGAAACTTATTATATCTGCTTATATCCAAAATGAAGAAAAAGAAAATGAAATTGTTTATTTAAGACCTCAAAAACATTATTGTAAAGCCTTGGAATATTCTGCACTAATCAAAAATTTTAATCGTGAAATTATTGTGGCTCCAAATTATCAATTGATAAAAAGAAAAGTATGCAGTAAAATTGTTCAAAGAATGGTAATATTTACAAATGATGAAAAAAGCGAATGTTTTGAATATTCCTTTATTGTTAAAAGAAATTATTTTGTTTGTCTTCCCTGCTCAAGTAAACACAAAATTTCCGTTTATGCAAAAATTATTAAAAATGATGAAAATGAAGAATGTGTTGAACTTTCTGTCACTCCACACAAATGTACTCCAATCAAATTTATTCATGAAGATATCACAACAAAAATTATAAAAGAACCCAATTTCAAGTTATATCAAGTTATTTATAATGATAAGAATGTACAACGATTATTTATTAGTGATCCAAAAAGCTCCAAAAATCTTGGTTATGTATACTCTTATAATGATGTTAGAAAGTTATATGTTTGTATTAAATGTAATGGAAAAAGCAAATATGTAACTGCTAAAGTTTTTCAAGAAAAAAAAAGTGGCCAAAGTTATGTTGAACTGGGAAAAGCTGAACATATTTGTAAACCAATTGAATTTAATCCTGAAAATATTACACCTCCGAAAATTGTTAAATTACCAAATTTTAAATTATGGGTAGAAAATTATCAAAATAAAAAAATACAGAGATTAACAATTTTCGACTCGATAAACAAAAAATTTGGATACGTTTATTCCCTCAAAAAGGATACAGAAAAATATATATGTGTTAGATGCAATAAGAAAAACAAATATGTGACAGCAAAACTTCTTCAGGATGAAACTGGTCAAAGCTATATTGAATTGGGTAAATCTGGACATATCTGTGAAATACGGAAATTGTAATAATTAATATTTTTTGATTCATTTTTTTGTTTTCGATTATTTTTCTTGTTTTAATTTTACATTACATGTATTTTTTATCATTTGTCAAAAAAATTATTTAAAACTTTAATATGTAATGGTTTGTTCAATGTTTTTAGTGCTGATGAGATTTAAAATGCGTTTTTTAAAAATGACACGAAAAAGTATGTGATGTTTGTATAATGACCTGATTATACAAACGTCAAAATAACAGAAATTAGAAACTTTTTCATTGTATGAGATAATATCAAAAATATTTAAGTAATATATGTTAACTCTAAAAATCAATTTCACTGATAACATTTTATTATTGCAAAACGCTAATTTAAAAAAAAACCGCCGGAGATCTGCGTTCATTTATTATGTGAACTAAAAAACTATGGAGTATTGTAAGTCATCAATACTCCATAGTTTGGATATCCATTGTTGAGAATGTCATATTACTTTTAATTTCAACCTTTATTAATAAAACAATCAGGATGCGTTACATATTCGTATTATATGCATTTCTTTCTTTGTCTTGTTAATGCAGCTCGAGCAAGAACAGCAAGAACAAAAAAACAAAAAATTTGATAATTTGATGTGATTTGTGAAATAAAAGGTAATATTACATTCTAAAACATGATTCGGCGCTTTTTCTTCTTCAACTGATCCGTTCATTTTAAGGCCGATTTTCGATCCGATCCAAAATCCTGTCGGATCGGATTGACGTACACAATTCTTGAAAACTCATTTGAAAAACGGAAGAAATTTATCTTTTGCCTTAAAAGACGTATTTCGCGCTTGCAGGTCACGGATCCTTTTTTAACACATAAACGTCACAAAAAAAATGTTTGTTATCATACTTTTTTTTGTCACATATTTTTGTCAAAAAGGAAAAAAATCTAAAATCAATAAAACAAAAAAAACTTTAATTCATTTTTTATTGTGTTTTTTTACACATCAAAAGATTAAAAATTAAAATCTATGAAATTTGAGGCAAAAATGGATCCATTTTTAATGCCTTGGTTGGTTGCCCGTAAAAGAGTAAATCCAAAATATTTAACGAATGAACCTCCTCCAAAAAAACAACAGTTATCACTTCAACCTCAATTTCGTCTCTATTCTTATTGTCTACAAGATATGGCAGAAACGACAAGATTTATTTTAGCTTATGCTGGGATTGATTATGAAGATATTTTTATTGAACGGTTTCACATTCATCGTCCTGGTAAATATCATTTTTTGTTATCTTTAAGTTCTCTAATATTCAGAATTAACACAATGGCATTTTCCATGTCTTGAATGGAATGGAAAATCTATTCATGACAATGATGCAATTGCAAGAATGCTTGCAAAAATGTATGGCCTTGCTGGAGATGGGGTATTTGAACAAGCTCAAGCGGATATTTTAGTTACAGCTGTTCGAGATTTAACAAATAAAATAAGAAATTATCTTTCTGGACTTTTTGGAATGCGATTAATGGATTTGGTAAGCTTTTGATAATACAGCTTTAAAGAACAGTTTTATAACATAAATTCCCCATTCTAACTTTATCCTTGTAATTTATATTTCTTCAAAATCAAATTGAGAAAACAAATTCAGTTTCGAATTGTCTAAATAAAATTTTTTCAAAAAATTTTTCTTTAGCATTAACGTAGTTTATTATTATCTAAGTATTTCTATCATTTAACTATTGGTTTCTTTGTTTTAACAATATTCGATTATATTGATCTTTGGGCCTTCCATTTAACCTTTTTACAGTTTTATTATTTTTATCTATCAAAAAGTTTTTCCTATCTGTTAAGAATAAAACTCTTAACAGATAGGAAAAACTTTTTATAAGCTAAAGCTAAAAATTTGCCATCTAAAAACAAACATAATAAATTTCAGGAAAAAGAATTCGAAGAAGTCGTTCTTCCAAATATTCAAAAATATTATACTTTACTCGAAAAATATGCTTCAAATCCAACTAAAAATGGCTTTTTCTTTTCAAGTGGTGTTACATATGCAGATTTTTGTGTATCTGCAAACATAGAATTTATAAAATTTATTCATCCAGAAATTAAAGATGAATTTCCTTTTGTTAATTCACTTTCAAAAAAAGTTATGGAACTTCCACAGCTGCAATCATATTTAACTCAAAGACCAATTTTAAAAGAATTTCCAAAAAAAGATGTATCGTTTGAAACAAATAATTTGTTTGCAATGATAATATTTACTGATTCTTCATTATTGTCAGAAGAATGTAAACGTTTCCGTGTTTTGGTGTCGTCAGGCTTTACAGAATCACTATCTTTGGTGCTGTAGTTTTTGATGACCTGTGAGTAATATTGAATAATCTCTTGTCGACTTTTATCTAAAATTATTTATTACAGCACAAAGCAATACAATAGTGTTGCTAAATATATAACGGCACTATTATTATAGTGGTGGATAACAAATTTATAAAAAGTTTTTTGTATTCCATTGTTACTACGAAAAGATGTGAAAAATAGCTGGAAACGTGTAATTTTAATATTATCTAACATATATGTGAATAATTATAAGTGTTTACTTTATAACAAACCTTTTCCAATAACATCAGCAATTTGTGAGGCGGTGTTATTTTTGGCACCAACATAAATCATTGATAATGAATGAAGAAGCGAAACTGGAGAATAAATTTTTGATTCTTTGGAAGCATTTTATAGTGCCAAAAAAAAAGTACAAGTTTTTTTTGTTGATATTTGCGATATTTGCAAGAATTTAAAAACTGCATTTAATAATAATTCCATGAATTTTCTAAAATGTAATTTGAAATTTGAAGTGTATTCAGAAAAATGTTTCCGTTCGTCGCAGAAAGACATAATTGAACAAAAGTTTTTAAAGCTAATTTTTTTTACAAAACGTGTTTAATGTGGTCTAGAAAATTTTTGAGAAATAAACTGTTGGTAAAAATGTTCTATAATCAACATTTTACAAGATGAGAGATAAACATTTTTTTAGATCGATGAAACGGGTACTGTAGCTGCAGCTGCTACGGCGTCGTTTCCACAAGCTCGATGTTCTCCAGGATTTTTTGATGCCGATCATCCATTCTTGTATTTTATTACCACTTCAGAAAGTGCTGAATCAATTATTCCGAAAGATATTTTATTTGTTGGAACCTTTTGTTAATTAAATATTCGGTTATCTCTTTTTACAGTATGAAATGAATCGTTTGTCAGAAAAATAGAAAAATAAAAATTTTTGATAAATGTATTTGTCACAAAAATAAATTTGTCTGCCAAAGATTAATGGCTTTTTGAAGTTCTTTTGAAATTGTTTCATAAACGATTTTTGAAGATTTTAACTGAAAGCGGATGATAAATTTTAAAAGCAAACACAGAAAAAAAAATGGTTCAGTTTAAAAAAATTTAACTTGCAATTATAGCTTTTAAGGTTTAACAATTGTTGAAAGTAAAACAGTTTTGGTTTAATTTTTGAATACATAAAACGCTTTTACATTTATTATTAGTTTTCTATCAGTGAAAACAGTTGTTCAAATTTTTTTTGATAAAAATGATTATGTGTAAATGAATTTTTTTTTTGTCCTCTTAGAAAAAAAATATTTGACATTAAAAATTAAAGTTTTGTATGAAATTTAAATGGAATATTGTTATCCAAATTAGTTTAATTTTTAAAAAAATAACCATATAATTCAAATGCATTTGCTACTTGTTGAAAAAGAAGGCACCAGTTTATGAAAAACTTTGATCAGCTTTTTTAAAAATGTTTTTTTCATAAACTAAAAGATGTAAAAAAAGATATATCAGTACCATTTATGGGAATTTTTATTTTCCCAGTTTAACAGTTTTGATTTTGGACACATTTTAAATATTTTAAAACACACGAATATGTTTTTAAAAAAGATTTTGATTACAAAAAATTCTTAATTAATTTAGCGAAAAAATGAATTCCTTAAAAAAGCTATTAAACTAATTTAGCACAAAGCAAAATGATGAAGTCAGTTTAAAAAAATGCTCCTTAAAAAAATAATTAAACTTTTCAACAGTCAACAGTTTTTAAAAATCATATTAAACTCGATGGAAAAGTTTGCTTAAACACTTGTACAACTGGTAAAAGTTTAAATAAGTCTTCATACGTACGAAAACTCATTAAAATAGAAATATATTCAGTTAAAAAAAGTAAATAACAATGGACAAAATTGTAATAATTCTTGTTTTTACAAATCTTTACAATCCTTTTTTTTAATATGAATAATTAAAGACAAAAAACAAAGACAGTTTTTAAAGCCCTAATAAAGTTAAATTGTTTTTTAAAATAAACTACTACTTTCTATTTTGTTTTTGTTAAAATTTCTTTTTACACATGTTTATAATTCCTATGAGATTCAGAAATGCTTTTTCGATGAATCACAGAAATTGCAGAAAACCAAACACAATGTAGCCCTTTTTTTATACCTAAGAATTTTAAAAGGGTTGTAGTATATCGACCGTGATCAAAATCATCTAGTTTTTTTTTTATTGAAAATAAAAAACAAATAAAAAGCATTTTATTTAAAAAGCAAAAAAAAACGCGTTTTTGCGACGGCAAAAAAGTATTAAAGTTTTAAGCCTTGAAGGCCCTTGAAGTTATGAGTTTTACTTATAAGTTTGTATAAACTTATTTCAATGTGTCAGTTTATTAATTTATTTATTAAAAAATACATAAAGCAAAGGATTTCAGTTTTTTAAATTTTATTTTCTTATTTTTTTATCGAAAAAAATTAAAATGAATTAATAGATAAAAGCTTACATGATTAACTGTACTTATCTTTCTCCAGTTTAAATCACATTTTTTACGTACCAAATCAAACATTATTCGAATAATTGGTGTTTGATTGGTACCATTTTTTTAACACAAAAACATCACAAAAACGGTTGTTATCACACTTTTTTTGTCACATATTTATGTCAAAAAAAGTACCAAAACATTCTAAAATCAATAAAGCAAAAAAAAATTCAGTTTATTTTTTATTGCGTTTTTTACACATTGAAAAGCGTAAAAATTAAAACCTATAAAAATTGAGTTAAAATGGATCCAATTTTAATGCCATGGTTGGTTGCCCGAAAAAGAGTAAATCCAAAATATTTAGCCAATGAACCTCCTGCAAAAAAACAACAGTTATCACTTCAACCTCAATTTCGTTTATATTCTTATTGTCTACAAGATATGGCAGAAACGACAAGATTTATTTTAGCTTATGCTGGAATTGATTATGAAGATATTTTTATTGAACGGTTTCACATTCATCGTCCTGGTAAATATCATTTTTTGTTATCTTTAAGTTCTCTAATATTCAGAATTAACACAATGGCATTTTCCATGTCTTGAATGGAATGGAAAATCTATTCATGACAATGATGCAATTGCAAGAATGCTTGCAAAAATGTATGGCCTTGCTGGAGATGGCGTTTTTGAACAAGCTCAAGCGGATATTTTAGTTACAGCTGTTCGAGATTTAACAAATAAAATAAGAAATTTTCTTTCTGGACTTTTTGGAATGCGATTAATGGATTTGGTAAGCTTCGATTACGAAAGGTTTAAAGAACAGTTTAATAACTTAAATCTGCATTAACGGTATTCTCTTTGCAGTTTTTATTTCTAATATGCAAATTTTGCACAATCATAATGAAATTTGAAGATTAAAAAATCTTGAATTTTTAATTGTCTAAAACTAATATTTTTAAATTATTACTTCTTCTAAACCAATAATTCAAAAAAAAAACCCAGACTCTAATTTTTTTTCAATTAAAATTCTAGGAAAACTCAGTTAAAAAATTTTTGGTTGCCAAATAAATGTCGGAAAAGGTAAAACCCGGTACGGTTCAGTAAAACCCGGTACGGTATAACTCAGTAAAACACGGTACGGTTCAGTAAAACCCGGTACGGTATAACTCAGTAAAACCCGGTACCGGTACAAAAACTTGAAAATTTTTAG
>JAQIXH010000342.1:0-14537 GCA_034700145.1 Panagrolaimus detritophagus
GACGATCACGATGTTTATGACTTCTATGAGCACGACGATCTTTAGGAGAATTATCATTACGACGATTTTCAAGGGAAAGATTTCCATCGTCGTAACGTCTTCTGTAACTAAAAATTAAATTATTACACAAATTAAAAAGAAACAAAATTACTACCTAATATGTTCTGCGACTGTGTTGCTGCCATCAACTTCCATATGTTCTTCATCTTGATTTTCATAATTTGGAATATTTGAACGTGGGTCAGGTTTTGAAGAATTTTCACGTTTAACAGAATCTATACTTGAAACAGATGAAGATCTTTCTCGCGGCTTATCACTTTCTTTAATACCACGTTCAGCTTCTTTCTTTACTCGGGCAATAATTTCGTTGGCATTTTTTTGAGAAATTATTCGTCGTTCTTCTTTTTCCCAATGCTTTAAATTACTTGATGAACTATATGGACAATAACGAGGAACACCACGGCCTTTTACTTCTATACCATTTGAACTGTATCGACGCTGTGATGAAGAATATCGTGATGAAGAATATCGTGAAGATCTTTCAGGACGTTGATCATCTTTTTCTGGTGGACTAAAAAATAATAAATTAGTAAAATAATTTTCAATTTTCTTTTTTGTCTTACCCTCTATCAAGAAAGTTCCGAGTAGGAGGAAGTTCAGGTAAATCTTCTGGTTTAATAGTTGAAAAAATTTTATTTTCTTCAGCTTTTGTTTCATTTTTTTTCTTCTTTTCAACAGACTTTTCTTGACCTTCTGAATGAACTCTTTTATTTCTAAAAGATTTATGCAATTCAATAATACTGTAATTGAAATATTACCTTTTTAATTCTCCACAATTTGTAATAATAATATCAGCCATTGGACGACTATTAGAATTGACTTCACAATTTTCAATAGCATTAACAATTTCATGTCCGAGAACAACCTGAATATTTTGTTTTTAAACCGATATAATTTAATCTTTATTAACCTCTCCAAAAGCAACATGCTTTCCATTAAGTGAAGGACATTCGGATGTTGTAATAAAAAATTGTGAGCCATTTGTATTGGGGCCTCTATTTGCCATTGCAAGAATGTATGGTTTATCAAATTTAATAGAAAAGTTTTCATCATCAAATATTCCATTACTACGACTATAAATACATTCACCTCCAGTACCATCGTGTTTGCTAAAATCTCCGCCCTAAAATTTAAATAGAAATAAAAGGCATGTAAAATTAAAAATCGTACTTGAATCATAAAACCTTTGACAACTCGATGAAAAGTAGATCCTTGATACGTTAATTTCTTTCCCGTCATTTCTCCCAATTTTTCAGATCCAATACACAGTTGCAAAAAATTATAACATGTTTCTGGTACAACATCATTATAAAGTTTAAAATCAATTTTTCCTCGAGGCTTTCCATTAATTGAAATTTCCATAAAACATCGCTTTTCAGTTTTTTCGGACATATTGACTAAAAAATTAAGGTAAATTTGTTAATTAACAATAGTAATGACAATTAGTTCATAAAAATAATATTGGAAAAGCTCAAGGAAATTTTTTGTTTCTTCATAAATAGAAATGCGATGCTGAGAAATTTGTTCGCGGCAGTATGCCAAATAAGCAAAGCAAAAAATAATTCAAAATTTACAGTTTTTATAACCTGATTTTTTTAAAAAGTCTAGCATTCCTTGGCATATTAACATAAACGTCCCTTGAAAAGCGCAAAATTTATGAAGAAACAAAAAATTTCCTCGCAACAACACTGGATGCTTAACTTCCTTTTTTTGTTGAAATGAATTGGATAAACTAAACATGAAAACTATTTACAATAGTTTGGCACAAAACCAGATGAGAAAAGAGACTTTGAAGAGGTGTGTGAAATAATAAAATTTGAAACACGGCTATTTAGAAATAATTGGAATGATGCATTATTATTGATCTATAAAAAACTAATCAACTTGAACTCCAATTTTTTTTATTCATTCAACGTTTTAAATGTGAAAAAAACTACAAAATTCTCGTATTTTCATAATACTCGTTTTTTTATCGCTGTTTTTGTTCTAAGAAATAGAGATTAAAGTTATCTTATTTGCGGGGTAGAAAATCGTTTTCTTCAGGCAAACGAAATGAAAAATCGAGGAGAGAACATGTTTAATTTTTTTTAATCTTGTAAAAAAATACTGTTATAAAAAAAGATCGGCTACGATATTTAAAAAAAATGAGGAGGACAGAAAATTTTTCATTCTGGAATACTGTAGTTTTTGCTGAACCTTTCTTTTTGGCTATTCCATTTTTTCGTCTAAAATAAGCTAATTTTTAATCCTATATTATGAAAATTTGGAAAAAACAGAAACTGTTTTTAAATATTTTAATTTTTTAAGAATAAAAATGATAAATTTGAAATTTCAACTGCTGATTATTTGGCTAAACAATATTTCAAAAGTTAAAATTAAACTTTATTCCAACTATTGTTTTTTGCAAATATGTTTTCATTTCTTGTAATTAAAACATTTTAAAAAAGATATAAATTTCTTTATTTGTATTTCATTTAAGTAAAAAAAATACATATAACACAACCATTTTCACCCGAATTAACAACAAAATAAGTTTTAAGCCCTCTGTACAAATATTATATGTATAAAAAGAATTATGCGTAAATATTTTGGATAATAAAAACAAAGAAAGTAGGAGATAGGTTAATATTATGTAGAACTTCACGATGAGCGACCATATGAAAATTTGATTATGACATATTATAACAATAAATCAATGATGATGAAAGAAAGTATTTAGGAAAGTAAATAACAAAAATAAATTGGGCGGCAAGAATTTTGAAAGTTTGATGAAATCATTTGAATAATACTAATGACTTTTGAATTTAACTTTAAATAATACGATATACACAATTTTTGCATTTCTAATATAAACAATTTTAAGAATTTTAAGAATTATACAGGTTTATCCACACGAGAGGGATCATTTACAACTGCAACAGCTTTTTTATACCATTCTTCACCATTTTCATGAATATCTTTCGTCTTTTTAATAACAATATCATCAGGTTTACCATAATTTGGTGGATTTGCATGTGGATCATATCCTAATACTTCAAGCATTGGTGCAATTGATGCCATATCTGCGACAACATCTTCTGGAATATGTCCAACCCATTTTGTTAAAGCATCCAAATTTACAGGTTTTACAACTTGATCAGTACTTCTTTCCGTTCTAAAAAAATTTAAAAATTTTCAAAATAAATAACATTTAAAAATAAACTTACTTTGAAAGTGAAATATCTTTACCAATTAATGCTTCATGATGTAAAACTGATGAATTCCAAGGAACTTCAAGAAATTCAAGCAATTTTTTCATTTCACGTTCAGGATGTAGCACCAATTGTTCATAATTTACCATTAAACATCTGCCTGGACCAACCTAAAAAAATTAAAATTTTGTTTAATAAATTAAAGTTTCAAAAAAACGTACTTCATTACATTGTTCATACATTACACTAATGCCTGCATTCCATTTGGTTAAACATTGTCGAAAATCATTCAAATTAAACCCGGTAATTGTAACTTGTCGTGATATGATTGAATGAACAGTTGCACGTCCATCACGAATCATTAAAATAAATTTACTATTTGGAAATATTTCAGATAAATATACGGTAGATTTAAGTGTAAATGGATCTTTATTACACAGCCGTGGAGCAGGAGCACCATGACCAGCAATAACCTAAAATTACAGTATATTTTTCTAAAATAAAATTTTTGAAAAAATGTTTACCTGGACAATAAATGATGAAATTGCTGCATTTATTACTTGATCATTTACGCCAGCTTCTTGAAGTCTTTTCCATTCACGATCACTTTTTTTCCATTGTGCTCGAAGTGCCAATATTCTAGGAATAACTCTTGTTTCTTCACCACTAAAAACATTTCTTTGTGTTTTTGAAAAAAAATAATTTCAAAACAAACCATCTAATTAATGGGTGGGCATCAAGCATTGCACGCATTAACGTTGTACCACTTCTTGGTATTCCACCTAAAAAATTTTTATCGTTAAATTTTTTGAAGTAAACAAAATTACCAATAAAAATAAATGGAGATTCATAAGTAAATCGGCCATCGTGTGATACAATAGGTTGAATAATTCCTTGTGTTTGTTCTAGTGGTAATTTTGATGAGGTATAAAAATAAAAGATTACAAAAAGTAATATAGCTGCAACAATAATATAACGTAGTCGAACACCCATTACCCGCGTGTGGAACATGATATTTTGTAAAAAATAAGTCAATGTTCCCTTTATTATATTAAACGCGGATAAATTTGAAAGAGCCTTTGGGCAATAGCCCGCAATCTAGAAAAAATACTTTTAAAAAAATAAAAACAAATAAAAGAAAAGAAATATATTTTCTTTTCTTGCTTATGGCACGCAAAAAATGCTTTAAAAAATAATCGACAAACAGCATAATAATTGTTATTATATTTTTTTTCAGGAATAAAAATTGTTCCTTTGCCGGTAGGAATGTACGAACAACAAAAAAGGCGTCGTCATTTAATGTAGATTTTGATGAAAAATGAGAGAAAAAAAGGCAAGGCCGAAAAAAAATATATGAGAAAACACAAAGGCCTTGAAATCCACGAAAAAAATGAAACATGAAGAAGTTATTGTCGGATTAGAATTAAAAAACAAAACTTTAAAAATGTAAGGGAAAAACACTAAAAAAAGAGGGAGATGAGGTCAAAAATTACAGAGAAAATGTTATTACTAAAAAATGTAGTTTTAAACACAAAAAAAGAAGAAGAATGAAGATTAAAATATATTTTTCCAGGGATAACAATAGAAATTTTTTTGTTTTCTAAATAGCTTTTAGTCACACAATTTTGTTTTTGTCGTAAAGAAGAAGAAGGAAAAAAGAGATGACCGTTAGTCAGCAAAGCAAAAGGATTTCATATAGCTTGCTTGAGGTGGCAATAAAAAATGGGATAAAAGAAGTGACCGACAAAAAAAACATATTGTGCTTTTCACATAAAAATAATTTATTTACAAAGTTGCGCACTATTTTAAAAGGTAAAATCAAAAAGGTTAAAAAATCAAATGAGGAAAAAGGGATCACAAAATGACTGAAAAAAAATTATAAAAAAACAAAAAAGTTTTTTAAAAAAGTGAAAATCAATAAAAGGGATTGTATTTCATTTGAGAAAAAAATATGGGATAAACCAAGGTAAGTAAAAACGGGTAAAACAATGATAAATTTTAGTTTAAAAACTAGACGATTTAAAAAAAGTAAACCACAAAAACAACTGTTACAAACTTGAAGAAAAAAAACAATTTGTATATCTCTAAAAAGCACTTTATATTGTTTTTTCCACTTTGTTGTTGACATTGACAAAATTCAATCAGAAATCAACTTTGACATATTTTTTTTATTGCTTGACAATCACTTTTTCATGATTTTAAAAGAATCTGTCACATATCTTTCAAATTTTTTTAAAAATTTTGTGGTTGATAAGTTGCCACTTTTTCAGCACCTTTCTCATTGTTTGTTTTTTCAACTATATCGAAAAAAAAGAATAACAACAATGGTATTTGGGAATCTTTATGAAAAGATTACCGCATTTAGGCCATATCATCGAAATCGAAAACCTATTAGCCTTTATCAACAGCCAACAAAAACTTTATCATTGCCATTAGGAGAAAAATGTTGCGGAAATTGTGGACATAATGTTTTTGAGCCTTTAACCATTCTTGAAGTTAAAAATGTTAAACGTAAGTTTTTTTTAAAAAATTTTTTTTTAAAATATTTTTTTTGTTTTAAAATTTTGCGCTTTCTTAAAGTGAAACTTTTCACAAGATTATCACACTTATAATGAAGAAGAAAAAAAAGATGCGACGCTCAACAATAAGCTCAAAAACGGAGGAACGCGCAGCAGAAGAAAAAAAAGAAATATAAAGAATGTGAAGATACGCTAGTTCTTCATGGATAGAGGAGTAGTAACGAATAACAAGCAAATAGTTGTAGCCACTGTAACGATCAAAATTGTCTGCCTCTCGTTTTTCTTTATTCAATTTCTTTCTATTCTCTTAATTTTTTTCTTCTTATTCTTCTTCAAAATGCACACATTTGTCCACGAAAAACAGCTTTTGCGACGACAGTTAAACAATAAGTCGTTACTTTAAGACAATTTTTTTACTATCTCTTAAGGGCTTAAACTTTCACCTTCATTATTTCTGCATTCTTTATTCCCATCTAATTTTGTTGCTTAAAAATTTTTAAGCAAAGAAGATTTTTTTGTAACTTTGTTTTGTTACGCTTTTTAAGAAAGCAAAAGAAAAAATCGCCGTGAAAACTTATCTCATTTTTTGTTTCTTTTCGTGGATTAAATTTTCAAAAAAAAAGAAGACCACCTTGGCCGTCATTTGTTGCGAGGATTACGTTGGACTTGACCATTATAAAATTTTTTCTTCTTCTTTTAATTTTTAATTCCAACATCAAAGAAAGAATTATCACTATCGGCGACAAAAGAAAAAAAAATGTTCAGTAGAATTTTACCTGGTCGTAAAAGTACATCACAGAAGCCCTCTTCTTCTTCTGTACCAAATTCACCAAAGCCTCAACATACAGGAATGAAAAGGCTCGACAGTTGGATTGGGCATCTGCTTCGTGATGGTAAGAAACTATTATATTTTTTTGCCATTTATTATTGTTTTTTAATAACTAACATATTGCTTTATTTCTGAAAGCTTTTTTTAATCCTAAAATAATACAATTTTTTTTGGCGGGAAAGAATTTTTAAAAATGAAAAGATTCCACGTTTTTTTTATTTTACTTTCTCAGCTGTGCAATTGCCAATCACTTTATTTTAAAAATTTTATTTGAAAGAAAAATTGTTCTATATCCCCCATTAGACAACAATTGTCCGCTCTCTTATACCACAAATGCCCGCTTACTTTTGCGTTGTAATATCGCCTAAAATCTCGTGCTTTTCCTTTCTAACTTTTTTTTCTCTCTCTTCCGCTCTTGGACCAAGTTAAAGAAGAATAAAAAGTCAGGAACATAACACGATCGAGAGCATCACCGATCTGGATTGGTCAACTATCACCAAAGTGAGCCACTCACTCTCTCTCTCCCTTATTTCTCTTTCTCTCTCTCCCTTTAAACTTTTAGTGCAAGCTTTAAAACTGTTTGTCTTTTTACTACTAAAAAGTGCCAAGGTGCGTTAGAAATTCCCTTGCAGCATTTTTGTTCGGTTAAATTACTTTTTATTATTATTATTTGTGCAGCTTAAATTTTTGCAACAAAAATCACGTGATTATTGATCACAATGCCTTCTGTATTTTTTTCTTGGCGTCCTAAATTAATTAGAATTGGAAGAAAACCGACAACAGAGCAAAGTGTCACACTTGCAACTGATCCAATCGATGCCCTTCCCCAAGATGAGCCAGCCATTTTAGCCCCTTCTAGTTCTAATAATAACCCATATATTAACGATAGTGAATACGGTATTAATCAATCAATAAGATTAAATGAGATTGATATGTTTAATAATGAAACACCTAAAATGGCAAGAGCCGTTCGGTTTTCGGAAGGTAAAAATTAAGAAAATCTAATATTTAAAATAATTTTATAAATTACTTACAAAATGCGATCATTTAGGAGTTGGCAATAATTCATCTTCATCAAAGCCCATTGTTGTAACAAATCGTCCACCAAGTATTGTTGTACAAGGAAGTGGATCAAATGTTGCTCCACAAAATCCTTTACAAACCCCCGTACAACATGTTGGACCACCAAATAGAAGTAGTTGGAATCAAACAATCATTAATCCATTAGCATCGACGAATGATCCAATATTTAGCAGAATGCATTCAACAATGGTTGCCCCTTTAGCAACTCGAGAAGAAATTGAAGAAAATACATGCCCTCCAGCACCTCCTCGACCAGCTAAAAATTTTCATCATAATGATCATACTTTAACTCCACCTGTTTATCGTTCACCATTAAGTCAACAATATCATCCACGTGAAAATCGTGCAAATGTTTTATTGCAACAACTTCGAGCTGATGATGGAGCACAATCAGAAAGTGATGTATCAGCTAATGAAGTCACATTATCAATACAACCCCCACCACGAAGTCAAAGTAAATTTTTTAAAAACAGAAAAATAAATAAATTAAAAATTTTTAGATACAGTAATTTTTTTACAGTATAATGATGAAGTTAAACGTTCACAACTTCCATCAAACGTTCGAACGGTTGAACAAATCAAAGGATTATTTCTTCGTTCATTTCCAAATTTAACACATTACTACCTCAATTTACCCTATGTTAAAGTTTACATTCAAGAACCATCAAAGGGTCAATTATTTTATGAACTTGATGATATTCGAGAAATTAAAGACAAATCAGTATTAAAAATCCGTGAACAAAATAATACTGGATATCAATCACCTCCACCTATTCGATTTACTGATCATCCACCTCCGACAATTGCAGATTATGTTAGTGAACCAGAAATAGATGATTATCGTGATCGAAATAATCGAATGACCAATAGTTTTCGAATGCGTCCTGCAAGTGCTGTCCCTGGTGAAGGTGGACGAATGTATAATCCAAATTCTTTAACAAAACCAATTCGATCACACGCTGGAAGTACATCAAGTCGATATGATTCATATTATGATCCATATTCAAGTGATACAAGTAGTCAAGGACCACGCTCAGGAAGTGTTACACCGATTATTGACAAAGAAACACGGTAAACATAAAAAAAAGAAAAGAATAAAAACAATACAAAAGAGGCTTATTTTTTTTAGTTTTCGAATGGACACAATGGAACGTCAACTTGCTGGACTTTCTTCCCTTGTTCATTCAGCATTAGTTTCAAAAGGTGTTAGTGAAAGTACACAAAAAGATATGCTTGATTTAAGAAGACAAATTCTGGAATTTCATCCAGAAGTTAGCAAATTTTCAAATAGCCTCGGAAAAGAGCCCCAAAGCGCTGGTTCAAATCTCGAGTCAACAACATCATCATTTTATCGATCTCCAGAAACCCAAAGTGAATTAGCAAGTATCAAAAAAGCTCTTCAAACAGCTCAAAGTGATGTTTTAGAAATTAGACGTACTGCACAGGTATATTTTCAAAAATGAAAATTTTTGCATTTTTTTGTATTTTTAGTTAAATGTTCAAAACAGTAGAGATATTATCTCAGAAGCTTTTCAAAAAATTCAATCAACTTTACATTCAAAACTTAATAAAAAAGATCAACAAGAAATTTTTAAGCCAACAAAGCAACAAGAAACTGTTGGAGAAAAATTACGTAAAGACCATCTCATGCAAATTGATGATTTACAAACATCATTACGGTAAGTGATTATCGTTTTCAAAATTTTTTAATTTTAAACGAAAAAAATTTTTTTGTATCCTCTTATTGATTATTAAAAACCAGTTTCTTATTTAAGGGCTTTTGAAGGAAATGTTGAAAACATTCGAAAAAGTGTCCTTAACTCAAATCGAAAGTTGCGAATGACAGAAGTTGAACAATTGACAAATAATTTAACAAAAATCGGAAGACAAGCAGCAAAAATAAAAAGTATGCTTTTAAAATCCATTTAAAAAATTTTATAAAAAAAAGAATTATTGATTTAGCACATTTCCCAGAATTGCAATCAGAAATTGAAAAGAAAATCAAAGAGGACATGGAAAGAGTTGTTAGAGAGCAAAATTTTATTAAAGAAGAAACAAATCAAATTGATAGTTGCTTAAGGCGCTGTAAAACATTAGCAAATATGATGGTAACAATGAAAAAACTGGCAATGGTACAAGATCCAGCAATTAATTCTCATAGATCATCATCACGCGAAGATGGAAAGCCTCCACTTGGAGCAAAATCTCCTGTTGCAATGATGAGAAATTATGATAATCATTCTGGTAAATTTCAAAAGTTAAAAAAAATTTTTCAAAAAAATATGTTTTAGTTGCAAGTAAACCCCCCGTGAAGCCTATTGAACACACGACAATCCCCCCTGTTCCACCATCCCCAAATAATTATGAAAAACCAAGTTCATCAAGTGCACATCATACAAATGCTCAAAAACCTGCAAATGATTCCCATGTGTTGGATACAATTCTTGATGAACTTAATTCTTCAAATGAAAAAACAAAAAAGAATCCTGATGTTACAACAAGTTTGACAATAAAAGCCCCACCACGCCCTCCAGAAAGGTAATAAAAACTTTAAAAAGTTTAAAAAATGACCGTATCAATTTCAGAAATAACTCATCCGTTGAAACTATAAAACAATATAACACATATGAAATGCAACCTTCAAAATTCGGTGTAAAAAGTGGAGCAAATTCAACATTTCCACCACTTCCTATTCAACAAACAAGTGCCTTATTTGATAACAGTACAAGCAACAGTGAACTTAATCGCCTTTCTGCACTTTCAAGTACTGAATCAATTAATTCACAAGAGGGTTAGTTTGAAAATAAAAGTGAAGCAATGGCAATAGAATATATTTTAGGATTACATGATCGTGCATCAATTATAGCAAGCAATAAAGAAAGAATTGATGACAAGCAACGTGAACTAAATACTCAATTAGAAAAATTACAAAAATTATGCCCAACCCTTTAAAATTACAAATTATAATCAATAAATTGTTATCACATAATAATATTTGTTTCAAAAAATAAAGATTAAATATAGATTTAAATCGGGGACATCCACCGATAAAATGAAATCAAAAAAAAACATATTTTGGATAAAACTTTATGCTGAAAATCAACAAAAACTCATTCATATAAAAAAAACCTAATGACACGGGGTCACTAAAAAGTAAATGTTCCCGTAATA
The DNA here is from genome assembly GCA_034700145.1 of Panagrolaimus detritophagus. Lineage (NCBI taxonomy): Eukaryota > Metazoa > Nematoda > Chromadorea > Rhabditida > Panagrolaimidae > Panagrolaimus > Panagrolaimus detritophagus. Next base: position 10,854 of record JAQIXH010000342.1, read on the forward strand.
ATTAATTAAAAACAAATCAAAAAAAAATACAACACACTAACCTAAGAACTAAATAAATTGCTTTGAAGACGAAGAAAATCCTGCTGATTGTGCGGCAAGGCTATCAAGTTCTTTGAGATGATTTTCATATTTTTCTAATTCTTTTTGAAGTTGCTTCTTTTTAAACACAGAATAATAATTAACACCATTAAAAGAAAAATAAATTTTAAAAAGCTCAAAGCCAGCACCAGCAGCAATACCAAGCCCAAAAGCGAATAAATTGTTAGTTCTAGCTAAATAAGACACCTGTTTCACAGCATTCATTTTGAATTATCTATAATAATAATAAATGATGTAAATGATTAAGGGGAACATAAAAGTGTCTTACTTAATATGGAAACCAGCACGATCTGCTTCAATAAGTTCTCTTTCCAATATTTCACGTTCTTCGTTCTTCAAAGGACGAATATATTTATAATAAATTAAGCCGTTGGTAATACAATATGATGTACTAAAAAGAATGACGCCAAAAAGTGTACGAACAAAAACTAAAAGAATAATAATGTTAAAACAAATGAATAAAGCTAAAAAAAAATGATAACCTTTATGTGCAATATCCAAGCGACGATGTGTAAAAACCCGACGATATAATGGACGCCGATCTTCTCTTTTCCTTGCAAATAATGACCACGTGAAAAACATCAACTTGATATTATTAAATGCTTATAAAGCAATAATAGTTTAACGCATCCAAACAATAAATGTTAAAAGATTGTAAAAGATGATTTAGAAAAATATAAGTAACACGGAATTAACCTTGGATGTAAAAAATTTTTTTTCTCCAAATTGAATGTTGTGTCTGTTTTTCTTAACGCGAAAAAATCAACTTTAAAAATAAAAAAAAACGTTTTTTAGAAGTTTGAATGGTAACAAACTTTGAATTATTGAATTGTAAACAACATTTCTGTAAATAATGGCAAAAAATTTTTTGAGAAATTATCCAGCACAATTATATCTATCTTTGGCTCCTGCGGGTGTCAGTCTTTATCTTATCTCACATAGTTGGTTTCTTCTAAAGTATATAATTATTTATATTATTTGATTTTTAGACATTAGAAATTATGATATTTTAAACAAGGTTATGGTATGGAGAAGTAAAGAACCAGTTCCTGATTCATTAATTGAAACGCTTGACACAGAATTTACAACAATGGCGACTCAAAAGAAAAAACGGTTTCGCAATGTTAATGTTTGTTTGTTTTTGATAATAACCCTTTCGGCATTCATTGACCTCATTTTGTAGTTTACCGTTTCTTTAATTGATAACCTCGAAGCTCGTACTTATGGGTCATTTCACCTTGAAACGGGTGTAGAATTTCAAGTGCCTGTTATCTCTACCATTAAAAGTGTTGATGAACTCAAAACTCGATATCCTAATTTATTGAATCTCGTCAAAGAACTGTAATATTTTTTAAATCTACGCATAGGCTTTTAATCTCTAATTTTTTAGCAATTTAAAGGGAGCTGTCGATACCTCAAGATTATCTGAAAAAGATTTAAAGCATATTTTATTGACGGAACGTGCTCGTCAATTTTTTATTCGGCGTGAAATTACTATTGCTGAATCGTAAGTTTAATTTTCTGTTGTTATAATATACTGTAAATATTTTTTTCAGGATTAGTCATCTCGTTGTTCCTTCTATTATTGGTGGATGTGGTGTATTCTTTGGATACCCCATTTTTAAAACTGCTGCTTCCGTTATTGGTGGATATCCTGCTTTATTTGTTGTTGGAGCAATTGCGTTATTCTGTACTTACTATATTGTTACTACCGAAGTTCGAAATCGTATTTTAGCTACAGATCGTCGTATTTTGTTAGAGTAAGAAAACATATTATTTTATAAATAATGTGATATGATGCAAATTAAATTTTTTAGAGATGAAGCAATGGTTCAAGGTGCTGTCGAATATCTTAATTCACGTTTGGCTTTTGGAAAATTGGTACATCAAAGTGGAAATGAAGGTTCAAAATATTTTGATCATGAAGGAAATTGTTTAAAACAGAATATCAAATATACTGAACGCCTTAAGCAAATTCAACAGTTTACTTCTGAAGAACAAAAGAAACCAAGTATTAATGTTAGAGCACTATAAATATTTGATTGGTTTTTATATAGTGTTTAGTTGTTATGTAGGTCATTTTTTGTTCTGTTTATTATTATTACTATTATAATGATGATTTAAAAATAAAATAATACTCATACACAGTATTTATGAGTATTACTAACAAAAATTGTCCTAAAAAAAATACAACGTAATTCTTTTTTTCTTTCGTGCTAATAATTCTTCTGGCTCGTGAAATTCAGTTGCACATTTTGGGTGAAAAAGTGGTGCATATTGGCTGACCACATTCGCAGTTAATGTTGCTTAAGAGACTGTCTACCAGAAAATTTCAATTTTTGGTATTCGAGTGGCCGCCGAAATTTTTTTTAAATATTCTGCGATTATCAATCGATAAAAATAGGTGAAAAAAAATTACTGATATTGCTGTTTTTTGCATTTTATATTGAAAATCCGATTTTATCGATTTTTGAAGTTACTATATCATATAGTAACTTCAAAAATCGATAGTCTATATGGTCGAAATTTCAAAAAATCGCCAAAAATCAGGAAGTAAAGATATCAAAAAAGTTACATCCACGATTATACACTTAAGTAAGGGCTACAAATACGGTGAGAAAAAAAATTTTTTTTATTTTTTTTCGCCGAAATTTTGACTTTCGAAATCTTCGACTTTGGGAAAAAATTTCGAAATCTGCCTACGGGAGGCTAAATAATACATAGTTTTATAGCCCAATATGTGGGGAATCAGAAAATATATGCCTTATACCCACACACCGAGTACTTAGGGATTCCCAAATAAAAAGGTGCGCGCTACCAACATCTCCAACATCAACCGGTAGATAAAACTCATGCATTTCTTTGAGATATCGACTTCCGGTCTTTTGTTTAATGAAATACTATGTTGTTAGAGCATTCTAGGCGAGTTTCAGACCTCCAACATCAAATCTGATCATTTGCCACCAACTTGAATTTTACAATTTTAGCAACATCTCCAACATCAAAAAAATCAGTTTTTCTGGAAAAACACAAGCGAATACTTTTTTATAATTAATATTATGCATAAACAAAGCGAAAAAAACATTTAGGATATAATTTTGATGCATTTTCAGAGTTTTGTGGAATTGTTTACCATTGTGTCGATATTACGGTATATATATACGTTCAAACAAAAAAAGGCACTTGAAGCCTCTTATATCGCAAATATTACACACTATGTTTCCAAAAACATTTCCGCATCATTTTCAATCAAAAAAACAAAAAAATAAAAATTTTGTTTTTTGACTTTTTTCATGTTTATCATAAGATATAAAATTTTACAAATTTTTTTTATTCCTCTCGTAGACCGTCTCTTAATCTCGAACCATGCAAAAAAAATAAAAAAAAAATTTTTTCACCTATTTTTATCGAATGATAAATGCAGAATATTTGAAAAAAATTTCGGCGGCCACTCGATTTTAATCTTCTCGTAGACCGTCTCTTAAACTCGAACCATGCAAACCAAAAATTTTTTTTAATATTCAATATGGGTTAAAAGAAAGAAAGAAAGCAGAAAAAAATGAAAATGTGTCGAAAATGTTGCAT
>JAQIXH010000343.1:0-14526 GCA_034700145.1 Panagrolaimus detritophagus
TATTCATAAACATTTTGATAAAAATTTTTGCATATTAATTTCAATTTTTATTTTCGATGAAACCTAAAAATCAAAAAAGTAAAAGGCGTTCTTTAAAACAGCCGTTTTAAGCGCATTTTAAAGACAAAATTTTTAAAAGAAAGAAAAAAATGTAATGCGAAAAAACGAAAACAGTGAAAAAATATTTTCTTTCGATTTTTTGGCGGTGTTGCTTTTTTAATATTTTAAAAACACTTTTTATGAACACGCAATTAACAATTTTAAACACCTGTCAATATTACAAAATACAACTTAAATTAGCCAATCATTTTAATGCTATCGATCAATATAGAAAAGAAAATGATATCATTCTTTGACTTCGATTTTGTGGTAAAATTGAAACCATATTTCTTTATCAAAACACTGATAGCATTTTTTGAGAGCTATAAAAATAATAACAAGTGTCTCGGATTTTATAAATTAATTTTTTTACAGTTTTCAGGATATCTCAAAGCATTGAAATATGAATGCAGAGTCCTGTTTTCCATTTTAAGCTTTTTATTTGATGGTTTATTCTGTTTTTTTCATGAATTATCTTTGTTAAATGTTGCAACAGCAACTTAAGAAATTATTTACAAAGACATAAATTAGTTTTATGGAATTAAGGCGTTTATTAATTATTAACCAAGTAAAATTTGAACACTGTTTATTAAAGTTTTATTAAAACAGTTCCATCGTCATAATTGATAAATTCGATTTTAGCGTTTTTAATTGGTTTTTCTGATGTTCCATACAGTATGGACCATACTGTTATTGTTTGTCGTTTTTTAATGGTTAAATTAGTTTTTCTATATGAATTTAGCTTTTCCCCTTTTTTTGGTAGAGTTTAAAAAAATTTTTATGGATAAATTTAAATATTTTATTTATGTAAAATAGGTGCTACATTTCTGAAATTAGATTTCGTTTAAAATATTTTGCTATCATTTTACTTTTTATTATCGTTTAGATGCTTAACATCTTTTATTTCAAGATGTTTACATATTAACTCCTTTTAATTCATCTTTTTTCGAAATATAACAGTTTAAAAAATAAAGATAAAATACTGAAACAAATTTCTTCAATAAATGAAGAAAAAATAGGAACTATTTCCAATGCAAAGTTTTATGCACTTTTTCATTGCTTGCCTTTTTATATTTCAAAAAATGAGTCATCGCCGAAAATATTTTTTTTAAAAAAGTGTTGTCGAATGAAAATCAACTATAAACTGTTCAGTCAAATGCTCGTTGCGTTAAAGCAGACAAAATATTTCAACATTATCGACATTTGTCTCTTACGTTTTTTTTCCTTATAAAAAACATGTATGAATATTTTAATAATATTTTGTTTATATATAAAAGTGTGTTACGAAGTTTTTTAGATATATAAATAATGTTCTAACTTTCATTCTGATGGAAAACAATGAAAAAATTTGATATTCAACATTTTTTATAAAAATTATAAAATAACGAAACCTATCGCCTAAATTTAAATAAAACTTGTTAAACGTTGATACTCCCAAAAAATATTATAAAATGCATTTACAGACTTAACATAAAAATTTACCTTTTAAAAGGTGCATCGGAAATACTTTTAATATTCCTCATCAAAAAAATTAAGCTTACATATATAATTGTTTTCAAAAGCAAAAAAATAATAAACAATAGTTTTTGACTCGAAAACTTCGAAAGAAGAAAAATTATTTTAATGTCGGCGTTAAATTGTATTTTGAAGAGATAAAAAGTTGTAGCAAATGTATATAGAAAAAAGAAGAATTATGTTACAAAAACGTTGCATAAAAAAATTTAATCAAGTAACAAAATAAAAACTATTTCATGAATTTTGGTTTACCAATTTAAGTTGTTTCATTCAAAAACATTACAACAAAAATTTTTGTAAAATATTTTGTTTTTGAAAAACGACAGCTAAATAATTAAGAAATAATATATTGACAATGCAATGGCAAGAAGAATTTTAAGAACTAGATTGCGATTTATACATTTTGTACGCCTTAAATTTATAATGATGCTATAATTGCAACAATTAAACTAAACTAATCATTTTGAAAATTTCGTGAATTGATTAAAATGCAATTATTTTTCAGCCAGAAAATAATGAAACAAATTTATTTAAAATATTTAAAAACAGTTTTTGCAACAAAGTCGAAAGATAATTCACTGTCTGCTCGAAATGCAAAATTTTAGGCGATCTTTAGCGATCGCTCTTTTTCATTTTTTGAAAGATGAAACATTGCAAAAAGGGATTGGAAAGGGACATACTCTTAATGAAATATGTGCACTTCCATAAATTTCTGTGATTCTAAAAATATTTATTTTTTATTTGAATATTTGAAGAAAAAACAACTGTTAATATAGAACTTTATTTTTTGTAAAAGAAAAAGTTATAAGCTATAAAAGTAAAAATTAAAATGGAAGATAATCAATAACAAATGAATGAATGGCCCATTATTAATTATATTTCGTTTCTTAAAAATCGAAAACTCTAAAATATTAAAGTTTTATCTGAATTAATTATTTCGCTTTTTTAACTTTTATAAAAAAAAGCGATATACTGTTTTTTCCTATATTTTGAAACATTTTTTTCTCACTTTTTTACCACCTGATTCAGCTGTTGAAGATGTTTAACAAAATCATCAAACTCGGTAACTTTCTTCGTAGTTTTTGATACATGATTTATGGTTGATTTTAATCGTAAAGACAAAAAAATGGTAAAAATTTAATTATATTCAATATTAAAAGATCTGGAAAATATTCGTAGAGAGTGGTCGCATAGGAAGAAAAAAAGTTTGTATTGTCTTAGACTCTGCCTTTTTAAAGTTTAAAAAAAGCATTTCAAAAAAATGTGTTTTCCGCTGAAAAACTAATTAACAAAATTGTCGAATCGTTCCAACCCTGAACATTATTAACATTATTTTTTTTTCAAATGATTTTGTTGATGAAACTTTTTTGAAGAAAAGGCTAAAATTTTCGTTTTTAATCAGAGTCACATTTGTGCTTCTTCATTTTATTATTTCGAAAGATGACACATTTTTTTGAAAGACCGATTTTCAGACATTGAAAAACGATGCAAAATGCAGGGCCGTAAAAACAAATTGGCGAAGGTTAAAAAAAGAAAAATCGATTATTCCGGCTTTTTTGATTTGCGTTTTTATAAATATTTTAGTCAATATTTTGTAAAACATCACTTTTGTAAACTAAAAAACATATACAGATGTTTCAACAAAAGTCATTGATGACTTGATGGAAAAAATTAAACATTTTTAGTTTAAACACAAAATTTGTGCAAACACTTTTTCAACAATTTTTAATTTTAATTTGTTGAGAGGGCTCTGATGGTCATATTTCCCATGGACTGGATTTTTACATACGTTGTTTGAGTAGATTAACAGAAAAATTAATCAATAATCGAAGAACAAAAAAATTTGTGTTAAGTCATCCGTTTCACGCAATAACTAAAACACACGTTTTTTCAAAAAATATAAAATGAAATGAAGCTTTTTTTGATAAAATATGAACATTTCTGAAGAACTTTTCGGCATTTTTGCCAACTTTTTTTTTGCATTTTTCAATGTTCAACGATCGTTCGAATTCTTTTTTATTTTTCTCATTCATTGCACAAAAATATTTTTAACAAAAAACAAGAGCTGGTTTTTCCCAGCATTTGTTATTTTTATGTTCTCTTTTTAAAAAAACGTTGACCTTTATTTGAAAAAAAGCAAATGTGTATCATTTTTCATCGCAAATGCAAAAATTTTGTATGTGTTTTTTTTTACATTACATTTTTTAAGTATTTGAATTTTTTATAATTTTGTAAAGGAAATGATGAAAACTGAGATAAACACGAAATTGTCATAACAGAGCAATTTTATAGTAATTATTCGATATCTTTAAATGATAAAATCAGATGGTAAAGTAATAAAACATTAATAACTACTTTTCCATCTTTATTAAAGCAATACATTTAAAATGAAAAGAAAGTCGAAATTTATCAACGAAGATCTTATTTTGAAAAAACGTTAAACTTACATCTTTTTGCTTTTCATTTTAATTGGTACCGGATAAAATGAAAAGATTTTTAGTTTTAATGAACCTAAAAATCATAACATTATTGTTTACCAATGTTGAATCTATTGAAAAATGTATTTACAAGATTTTTTATAATAATCTGTTCTAAAAAAATCACGAAAACGACAGTCACTGCTTTTTTATTGCGCAAAAACGAATTATTTTCATTAATTTTTTTATGAATTATTTGGACAAAAATCAATACTGTTTACAAGTTGTATTTGTTAATAATAAAATGTGCACATATTTGTATAAATTTATTTATTTCATTTTTATCATTAAAAATGAGCTTTGATAACACTTTTAACCATAAATTTTTAATTTTCTCAAAGAATATATAAAAAAAATTTTTTTTGATGCCAATAACATCGATTTGTTACAAAAAATGTTGCAAAATCAAAAGAAAAAAGACTTTAAACATTCAAATTCTTTCAAAAAAAGCTAAAATTTTTGGGCCAAACATAAACAAACTTTTTTCGTTTTAATAATATTTTGACGGCAGCTAAATTGGATGCTCAGAGAAGAAAGGGTTGTAAAAAAAGGGCAGCAGAGAAAGAAGCGAAAAAAACTTCTTTTTTTTCTTGCTTTTTTGGTTACTTTTTTTACTAAATATTTTGTAAATACTTAAATAATTTGTAAAATGAAAATTAATTAAATTTCTTGTAAGTATAACTACATAATCGTTCATTTACTAATATGCAGCCATATTTTCTCATGATGGTATGGAAATGATCCAATAATAAAAACTTACCAGTCGCATTAAAGCAACAAATTAATTTGATTAAAAAATGAAATAATTTGGTTTTTTGGTCAAACAATTTTATCAACGTTTTTGTTCATGCATATCTTAATTATTAATTTTATAAAAGCGTCCAAAAATTTCGTATTTAAAGAAATAAAAAGAGAACACAGCTTTGGAAAAAATGTTTATAAAAATTTATTCATAGAAAATTGAACAAGGAAAATATTAAATATTTACGAAGAAATTAAAAAACCAGGTGCCGTTCAAAAATGTATTAATAAAAGCTGCTAATAATTCTTTACGTGTTTTAAAGATTAATTAATAACGAAATTTTTGGCGAAATCTTTTTTGTGTGTTTCCTTCATCTGCTTCATCAGTAAAAGCAAAGTTAACAGAACGTTTTTTCAATGTACTGGCTGGACTTGGACCGGCATTTGATGATGGCTTTGCGAATTTAATTTCATTTGCTGCAAGTTCGGTACTTTTTTTAAGTTCATGGGTTGGTGCTGCTGTTGCAAATACAATAATAATAGCAGAAATAAGCAATAAAAAAAATGTGTAATTCATTTTGGTACTCTGAAAATACATATGAAAAACATTGAAATGACTAATCAAAAACTTAAAAAATTTCTAAGAAAAAAATCGGTTCACGAAATCGAAAAAAAACATAGACAGGTATAATAAAAAGAAGTTATAAACACAATATAACGAATATCGGAGACAGCTTTAAAAAAAAGAGTATTGGAAATAAAACTAAAAAAGTGCAAATAATCTGAGGGTAAAAAAGACTGCAAAAAATAAAGCACTCAATTAATTAAGCAAATGTCTGTCGGTGCCAGGAACAAAAAAATCAAGTTATATCTTATTGTCTATTGAAAATGACAAGATTTCAAAAAATTGCAAACAGCTGTCATTAAAAAAAGAAAATGAATTAAATTTTTTATCACCCTTGAAGGCCGATATGTTTAAGCATTTATTTAAAAAATCATAGTATGAAGATGGATATCAGGGATGTGCAGAAGTAATTCCGGGGACACTTTTCCGCAAATTTTTTCTCAATATTGGAAAAATAATTGTTTTTTTTTAAATAATACATTTCTGATCTACGTTTTATCATAGCTTATATCTGTCCAAAACAACTGTAATACATGCTTTTATTAAAAATCTAGAGTTCATTTTTGCTCCCGTTTTGGAGGAAGTGATAAACGGAATTCTGTTTAAAAAATGGGAGCAAAAATGAGCTCTAATTTTTTATTAAAATCGTATGTTTAAGTTCTCTTTGGACAGATATAAGCTATGATAAAAAGTAGATCAGAAATGTCCTATTAAAAAAAAAAAACAATTTTTTTTCCCAATATTGAGAAAAAATTTGCGGGAAAGTGTCCCCGGAAGTACTTCTGCACATCCGCGATGGATATCACTAATCAAGCCAGGTTACGGTAAACAAAAATATATTCTAAAAAATAAAATTTGAAATAATTCAATTTAAAACGTTCTCTTTTGCATAAAACACTTTTTTTTTTCAATTTTAAAACAAAATTAATGCAACATGTTCATCTCACTCACCTTTTTTAATTAATGAAATCAAAAAAAGCTACTGTATGTTTTTTAAAATTTTTGCATAAAAATTAATAATTTTATGTGTTTCATGTTTTTTTACAGAAAAATTTTTTTGGCCAATTTATTAACCTGAACAAATTATGTTTACAAAAAGACAATTTTTATTGCCAAAAACCACCCCCTTAAAAGAATCAGCCTTGTTGTGTCAAGTCAAAAAATTTTGGTCTCTTTGTTTTACTTTTTTCTCTCTCTCAAAAATGAGTGATGTATTTTGTAGCTTGGTTCCTTTTCTTCGTTAAACAAAGCAATCGATTTGCATTAAAAAAGAAAGAGTGCGCAAAATAATTCATTTTTATAGAAAAACAATCTCGAGTTTAGTTTATTTTTAACCAAAAATGTCCTCGCAAAGATTTATTGAAGCTAAAAAATTGAATAATTTGTTAAAGTATGTTTTAATTTTATTATAAAAGTGATAATCTTATTTATTTAGTGAAAAGAAAGGCAATTTACGGGTTCTTGATTGCACATATCAGATGAGCACCAAGGCAGATGCAGAAAAATATGCAAAAATGTGTTTGGATGATCCTTCAGCAGCTCTAAAAAATGATACACCGTAAGTTTATTTCGTGCGTCTAGAAATTAAAACTAAAAAAATTTTTTAGTCAATTTCAAGCTTTTGCAAAATCTCATATTCCAACAGCTCAACATTTTAATCTTGATTTTGCAATGGCTCCTGGAGAATTTGAAAGATTCTCATTTCTTGAACCAGAAAAATTTCAACAATATGTTCAAAGCTTGGGAATAAACAATAATGATCATATTGTACTTTATAGTCGTGGACCAATGGGTGGAATGCTTTTTTCTTCAAGGGCATATTGGATTTTTAAGGCAAGTTTTTTTACAGGATTCAATGGATCTTTGTAAACATAAACCCCACCATCTTTTTTAAACTCTAAAATCCTTTTTTCTTAATTCAACATTCTTAATATTTCCGTTTTAATGATATCATAAATCCTCTTATGGAACTTTTTTACCGTTAAAAAATTTTTACCAAAAAATGAGTTTTTAAGCTCCAAAAAATCTTAAAGTTAGGCATGGCATCGGGGCAAATTTTTTAGTGTCCCCGCCTCGGTTAAATCAATACCCGGAGCGGGTCCGGGTAAACCAGGGTCTTTTTTGCTTTTTTAAGATCAACTTTGAATTGCAAAACAATTCAAGAAAGAAAAAATTAGCTTAAAAAATGTATTCAGTTGGATAATTTGTTCAATTTATATTATATTTTGTGAAAAAATTTTAGATTTCTCATTATAAAAAGCCCAAAAATTCATAAAAATCAGCTAACAAACTCGCGGGCATAATTTTTCATCCCCGGCCCGAAAAGATGACCCGGTATCTGATCGGGTCGGGGATGGGGATTTCCAGTTTTACTCGACCCGGTGCCATGCCTACTTAAAGCCAATTTTTTTACGTATTGAAAAACGAGTTTATGGAAGAATCACTGCAGGGGCTGATAAATTTCATGCTAATGTTTAATAAAACTTTTTTAGTGTTACGGACATGGCGATAATATTTCAATCCTTAATGGTGGACTTGATGCATGGACAAAGGCCGGATACGAAACTGAATCTCTCATTGATCCACCACCAAAAATTCCATTTGGAAATTGGACAGCTGAATATTCCCTTTATGATCATATCATTAATTTTTATGATCTTACTACAAAAGATCGCAGCGGCAAAGATGTCTTTGAAAAATCTTCTGACGTCAATATATTTGATGCTCGACCATCGGCACAATTTAACAATGAAGCAGATAACGGATTTGATAAATCTAAAGTTCATGGAAGTCATATCTCTGGCACAAAAAATCTTCCCTGCAATGAATTCATTGATTCAAATGGCTTCATTTTAAGTGAAAATAAAATTAAAGAAAAGCTTGATTCATATGGATTTGATTTTGGCAAACCGAATGTAACTCTCTGTGGAATGGGAAATCAAGCTTCAATGCTTGCAACAATTATTGAAAGCGTTTATCCAAATGCTGAATTAAAAGTTTACAATGTACGTTTCTTGAATTTTTGAAATATTTAAATATCCAAAATTTTACAGGGAAGTTTAAAGGAAATGGAACTTCGAGCTCCTGAACGAATCAATGGAGGTGTAAAGAAATGAATGATATATCAGAAATAAATTTGCATTTTTTCACTTTTACTTTCTTTCATTGAAAAGCGTATATAATTTTTTTTTTATGTTGACATAAAAAATATCAAAAAAAGAATTTTCAACAAAAATAAAAAAAGTTTAAAAAGTTGAACACAAGAAAAAAATAATAATTAAACAAATAAAATTTTAACTTTCTTAAGATTACCAGCTTCAACAAAATTATTCTTTAAAATTTCATTTGGAATAAAACAATCAAATTTAATTTCAATTTCTCCCATTCTTTTTCCAAATTTTCTTGAAATTCGATTAATGCCATTTCGAAAAAAAAGTGCCAATAAAAATGCAGGTTCTGCTTCTTTTTCGCCAAGTTTGCATTTGAATTTTTAATGTTTCACCATCTTTGAAAAATTTAAATCCCCATTTTGGATTTTCAATATTTGCATTTTCAACGGAACATAATTTGATTAAATCTAAAAAATAAAAATATTTCTAAATTTGAAAATTCAATAAAAAATACCAAAAACAACAAATTCAGGCTTTTTATCGTATGTTTCCATCGCAGATTTTCCAATAACAGGTTTTTTGGCAGTGAATGAGATATAAATTGGAGTTTTTTCTAAACCTATAAAAATGAATTTTTTTATTATTCCAAAATGAACACAAACCTACCATCTGAATTTTCAAGGATATATTCTTTTCCATTTTCATCAAAAACAGTAACAGAAAAATGTTGTTTCCCAAAAACAAATCGAGCTTTTGAGAGATTTGTTGGAAGAATATCTTTGATTTCTTCAACTTTAAAATCTCGCATTCCATTGTAATCAATTTTCAAAGTAACTTTAACAGTCTGTGATTTGGAAGATGAAAGGCTAATTTCTTCCAATAAAAGAGGAGGTGATTGTTCAAATTCTTGAAAAATCTAAAACATTTATCCTTGTATCATTACGTTTTTGATAGTTACAAATTTCGACAAAATTTAACTTAAAGGATAAAAAAAGCTAATATATTTGTAAGAGAAGGGAAGGGGATCTATTTTCTGCTTAGGGATTGTCCAGACGTGACGTCATGCAAAGATCCCAAATTTCGACCCCTCCCCCCCCCCTCCGTCACGTTACCCTCATATTTGGCTCAAAACTCTCCCCCCTACCGTCACAATAATAGTCACATTTCTAAAAAATTGTAATAAAAACCAAAAAATTTTAATTATTAAAAAAGCAATTATATTTAAATCTTTTCAAAAACATTTACGTAAGCATCAGGATCTTCGAAAAAGTGCCATGAACGAGTTGTGCGAATTTGAGATATTTACTGAATCATTTGGATGTAATAAACCTTTAGATGCTTTGATCGCTTTGTGGATTCAAAAAGCTTTTTCAGAGTTTGTAAAAAAATAAAATGACGCTGCACTATTTTAGCTATGTTTTTACCTCTTTTAAATCATTCGCGTCGAGAATATTTTACTCTGGGAAAAAAGTGCAGAAATAAATTGAACAAGATTTAATCTAAAAAAGTGCAAAACTGATTGATTTCCGTGACGTCACATTTGGCTTAGATCCCCCCCTCACCGTCAAATTTCGTCACTTTTTGCTCACCCCCCCCCCCATAAATGCGTGACATCCCTTAAAATTTTATAATAAAAAAAGTTCATACCAAAACATTTTTTGCATTACCAGAATCAATAATAACAGATTTCTCAAACGGTAAAGCTTGAAATCCTTTGACTTTGAATAAACTTTTACTTCCAATTTGAATATTATACATATAACACGTGAAAAACTAAAACTATTTTGAACTTGTCAAAAAAACGTCGATGAATGCTTAAAATTGGAAATTGAAATAAATTTTTTAATAATGCTTAATTTGGAAAACTTTTTTCCACCTTTTTGTCTTTTTTTTAAGTAATGCTTAAATTGGAAAAAACTTTTCCACTTTTTTGTCTTTTTATTTTTGAATGCTTAAATTGGAAAAGTTTTTTCCACTTTTTTGTCTTTTTTTAAGAGAATGCTTTATTTGGAAATGGAAATTTCCAATTTAAGCCTTCATCGACGTTTTTTTGACAAGTTCAAAATAGTTTTAGTTTTTCACGTGTTATATTTTGAGATGGAATTGCAACATCATATTCAGGAATTTTTTCATCCAAAAGTTGTAAAACCTTTGCTGTGATTGCAGCAGGATAAAGATGTTCTTTATGGTGAACAAAAGAGATTGGTGAATACTTTTTAAAAACAGATTTAAGATGATCCACAATTTTATCGTTTACTTGTTTCAAATAAAATCCGTCAATAATAATAATTTTCTTAGGTTCAAAATTTTTCATATAATAATTTAGATATCCTTCTGCAGATTCATGTGGACGGGCATCAATAATTTCATAATAAGCTTTTTTTTTTGCGAACCAGTTTAATTGCCATAAAATCAGGACCAAATCCGCTTGGACGAATAATCAAAATATTTTCACCTTCATTTACCATTGTTTTGGTAGATGAAATTGCAGCCCAAGAATTAATAAAAAGATCTCCAATAAAAAAGCAAAAGAATCCATGTTTTTGACATAATTCAATACATCTTTGTCGAAATCTGTAATTTTCTTTTGGCGGAAGCGATTCAGTTTTAATTAAATTAAAAACTAAAGCTTTGATTTGATTGAATGGAACCATTGATGAAAGTGAAGAAAAAAATTTTTCTTCTTCTTTGGCAACTGAGATTTCAATTTTTCTTGTTGATACTGAACCATTCTTTAAATTTATAATCCGAATAATACATAAGACATCTTCAACTTCAACAATTAAATTTCGATCTTTGTTTGATGCCATTTTGATTCACTTAAAAATTTTTGTTAGAAATCAAATAAAATAGACGGCAAGAAAATAAACAATTTAAAAGAAATACTTTTTTAGAAAAATGTAACAACAAAAGTGTCAACAATAGTGAAAAAAAAAATGAAAAAAAAACTTTTGGAAAACTAGTGCTGTTTGAAAGAAACGTCGTAAACAATATGCAAAAATGTCAGATCAAACTCCGCCTTCACAAAATATCTACTTGCTCATTGCCATTAATGAAGAAAAAGAGAGTCCAAAAGAAAGCACAGTGAAGAAATATTACACTAAACTTTGGCGCCGTAATTGAAAAACATAAAAGAAAGAAAAAAATGATGGTTTTTTTAGTCGCAGGGTTTTTATTTTCTTTGTGAATACCAAAAAACCCGCTTTAAATGTATCATCTTTTATGTAAAAAATAAGAATATTTCGCAAGATGAACACATTGCCTAAGTTTTTTTTTCCTTCCATAATATTTTTTTGTTCTTTTCTAAAAAATCTTTCCTTCGCGATTCTTTTTTGTTTTAGAACCACCAAAAAAAATTGTGTATAAAAATTTGTTTTTACACTGCAAAAATACATCAAAATTGTTGTCATTGATTTTTACATGTTGTTTTGCTGTATTCTTTTTTTAAATATTTGAATGCATCATAATATTTATCAAGAAATATCAAATGTTAAAAATAACAATAAATAAAAATTAATGTTTGTGCAAAAATTCAAATAATCAAATTGAACATTAATTATTGCTGGCATTTTAGAAGATTTAATACTGCGAAAAAATTGAAAATTCATATAAATATTTTTGCTATAAATACCTAATTTTATGCAAAGATGCAAACATAAATTTTAAAAATACTAATATTGTTTCTACTTTTTGTTTTAATAACCTTTTGTGAAACATGCAAAAAAATTACGTAAAATTTTTAAACAAATAAACATCAAAAAAATGGTTCTTAAAACTTTCTATATAATTTTTTTATATTTCTTTATTGTTAATTAAGTATGTTATTTTTTTTACAAACTTCACAAAATTTGTGTTAGTTGTTATATCTCATTTTTTACATTAAAAATGTTTATGACAAAATTTTGGCATTTTTAAATTTAATTATCAAAATTTTATGACGAGAACCACACTTTGTCTGTGTGTTGAATTTTTTTTATTACAAAATAATTACATTACCAAAAAAATCTAAAATATCAAAAAACTGAAATAAACGAATCAATAGAATATTCGTTTAATTTAGTTGCATTTGACAGAAAACACGAATAGTCTGTCGAAGATCGCAATGGGATGAGAAAAAAAGAGCAAAAAATGACACACAGCAGAACATCATTGTTTCTTTTCTATTTTTTTTAATATTTTGTAAATGTTAAAAATGTTAAAAAAAGGATTATAAAAAAATAAAAAGTAATTTTTGAATGTATATTTAAAGCATTATAATTTTTTATTGAAATACAAATTCGAAAAGAATGTATACAATAATAAAAGAATGAAATTTATATTCCAGTAACATAATAATAAAATTATTTAGAAAATAACAAATCAATTTTTTTACTCATAAAAATTTAAAATCATTTTTGTTACAAATTTGAAGAATGAATTATTTTTTTATTTAACAAAGACTTATCGGAAAAAGATAACAGTTAAAAACCACAATAACGCTTATTTTTTCGCAAGAGCCACTTTATTTTCATTTTTTTGTAAGTTTTTTAGATGTTCGTCGCTTTCAATGTTTAATGTAATCTTGTTGTTCTCATTTTCCATCAATGCTCATCTGCTGTTTAATATGATTTTTTAGTGCATAAAAAAAAGCAAAAACATGGCGCGATAATCAAGTATGTGGCTTTTATGAAATTTTTTTGACTTTTTTAGAATTTTTTGAATATTTTATAATCGGAATAAAATTTTTAACAGAAAATAGTTTCCATCAATGCTCGCGAAAAGGATGCATGGTTTGCGCAATCTTCAAAGAGTGACTGATGGCGGAGTTCATTATGCTCTTTTCTCAAATTTTTTCTGTTCTTTTCTTTTTAGAATTCGAAAGGAATATTTAATGATTGTTATTAATCCAACATATCATAAATCCAGTAAAAACCTATAAATATGTTTGTCAATTTAAATTTAGGTAGAGATTTTTTTATCATTCACGAAAAAATAAATAATGAAATATTTCAAAGAAAAAAAAAGTCTTAAAGATTGATTTTTTCGATTTTTTATAAAATCTAAGAAAATGTACAACACAATTTTTTCTTTCAAAACATGTTTTTTTTTCTCTCAGCATTGAAGACTGACATTTTAATTATGAATCATCATTTCTGAAAGAGAATAAAAAACGACACTTTCTTTTTTAACAAAAAGGCATTTTTTTAGTTCAATGCAGAGAGAGCTCTTTGAAAATTCATATAAAAACATTCATATTAAACTATTCCAATTTTTTTGAAACATTGTTGCAAAATTCCATAGATCAGATTTCATTCCCAATAAAAATTGTAAAAAACTAAAATGCTTTTATTAGAGTTTTGTCACTTTTTTATGTGAAGCAGATGAATATTTGAATTTTTTACCAACTTTTTGTATAGATTGTTACAACATTATTAAACACTTTTTATTAGCGTGACATTCTTCTGGTGATGAATATCAGCCAAAAATCAGCATCAAATCTATTAAGTTTAAAAAGCTTCTATTATTTCTTTATATTATTTTAATAGATTTATTCAAACATTTACAAAATATTTAGAAAACAAAAGAAAACGCTCACTTAGTTTTTCATCTTTTCTTTGCTGCCCTTTTTTATGACCTTTTCTTCGATTATTCAATCGCTATCGAATGCAGCGAATAAAAAAGTAATTTTTTGATTCGTATATTTATTTTGAAATATTTTCACAAGTTTTTTATGATGATAAAAATGTTGTAATAAAAGCTTTTATTTTTTTTGTAGAACACAGGATAATTTTCATAGTTTAAAAAAGACAATGAAGTTAATTCATCAAACAATTTTTATCAAATTGAGAGATTAAAACTTACAAAGGAGTTGTAATTTTTATGTGAATTTTTCATGTGATTAAGCAAGGCTCGGATGTTGAGTCAAAAAAGGCCACAGTCAGTCAACACAACAGCAACAAAGTTGTGTGTAACACTGTTG
>JAQIXH010000344.1:0-14522 GCA_034700145.1 Panagrolaimus detritophagus
GCAAATTACCATGTTCGATTAAGATAGCTCACAGAGAGACTTTCATTGTTAAAAAGTTGGACCCCGTACTTTTTACTACTAAATATTTTGAGAGACGGATTCACAATATCCTAAAATTTGACAAATTAAGTATGTTTTTAAAGGATGAATTAACACTTAGGGATCGTTCAAATTTGACGTCGGGTTTTTTTTGGAAATTCTGAACACGAAAGTGAGTTAATGAATATTAATTCCTATTTTTCTTGATAAACATATTTTAGATTGTTTGTTCTAAAAATTATTTTACAAAGTAAGAAAACATTTCCAATGAAAATAAATTAGAAAATCAAGCAAAATATTGATTTTAAAAAGTTTAGGTTTCCTGAATTTCAGTGTTTTCCCAATTTTTTAAAAACGTTTTGAAAAGATAAGGTCCTATTTTTTGGTATTAAATGATGCTTCCATAAATGATGCAAAAGCATTTGTGTTGAGTAAAAAAGCATCTTGGAAAACAACTTTCTCAAAAAATTGTTGTATCTCACCGGAGTAAAGTACAGTAAGAAATACGGTAGTTATCGTTTGTTGCAGAATTATATTTCAAATATTCAAAAAAACGATTATTTGTAAAACATCTATTTTCATTTCAGTTTTTAGAAATGAAAAAAAAAACACAAGAACAAAGATTTGAAAAAGAGGAGAAAAGATGGACAAAAAAGCATGGCAACGCGTTCACTTTTTTAAATGCTTTCAGACCCGATTTCAAAATAGCAACACATTTTTTTAAGAAACCATGGAAAAAAATATAAAAAAAGGCAAAGAATAAAGAAAACGGAATTACAAAAATAACACCAAAAAAAACAAGCATCTTTTTAGGCTTCGTTGATGACCGTTGAAACAGATAGAATTACGCACTATTTTTCAAAGTTAGTTTTAACTTCAGAAAAAAATTATAAAAACTTTTGTTTTCTCGGTTGTCTTGACATAAAAGTTTTAGAAACCGAAATGTCTTTTAATAAAAATTTTAATCAGTCCTTATCCCCTCAATAATGACAGTTGTGAAAAAAATTAACCCAAAAACCTCCCTCTGAAACAAGAACTTTAATAATCGTTGCTGACCAATCAACCTCTCCTTGATAGATTGCAAGATCAATCATAATGAATGGATTACTTGGCGAAATTTCATACGTTACATTTATTTGTGGAGCTAAAAAGATGCATAATTGTACAGCAGGTTTTGCAATAACAAATTGTACTCTCTATTGTTTGAGAACATATGGCAATTTCAGCAGGTATTTTTGAAGGAAAGGTTAAAACCTCTAAGAAAATAGGATTTAATGTATTATAGTACACCAAATAATTTGTATTCGATTCTGTAAAATAATTTATTTCAAATTCTGATATAACTTTTCCATTTGAATAAGTTCTCAGTACATCTCCTTTATATTCTGATACGGATTTATCAGAAAAAATGGAAAATCTTAGTAATCCTGTTAAATTTAAAGCTTCTTCTTCATTTTCTATACATGATTCAACCTGTAAAAGTATCATATAAAAAATATTTTGATCGAGTAAAAAACTTCCTGTAAAGTTGCAATGCAAATTTCCACAATAATAGAAATTTCTTTTATCCATTATTCCATGATAATAAGCATCTCCTAAACATTTAAGAACTGGTGGGGAAAAACATTGACATGCTAAAAAATTTTTTTTAAAAAAGTTAATTTCTTTGTATTTGAAAAATTCAAACTTACTCAATTCTTCAAAAGTTATAAAAGTTCCAAAAGACAGCACACTGCCATCATTTGAAAATTCAAACAAATACCGCTGATTTGAGCCATTATTGTAATAAAATAATTTAAATATAGTATCTTTATCCAGTTCCACATCCACCGTTATACTATTATTATATTTATCAACATAGTATCGAATATAATCAACATTTTTCTCGATGATAAATTTTTTAACGGTGACAATAAACTTCTTTTGTGCCACAATTATATTTTGTAAAAACACAATAGATCAAATCAAAAGCAAAAATAATAAATAAATATTTTTGGGCATTCATTCATTAAAATTTTGACTACAATTTTATTCAACTTTCTCTGTTAGAGTTTATTTGAAAGCTGCAGTTCCTTGTTTTTTATGACTCTTGTAAAAATTAATCTGCTTATAAATTTTTATACGCTAAAATATTATATTTCATCCAAAAAAGATTTTGTTTTGGTAAAAGATTATTTCTTAAAAGAACTTCAACACAACATTTTTGGCACTAATATTTTACGCATTGTTTATCATAAACTCGACATGAATTCTCAAAAAAAAGTTTTTTGTAGAGTTCTGTCTTGTGAATGACGTAATAACAAAAAGTAATCGTCTTAAACGTTGTCAAACGTTACTTCAGCAAAAAATTAATCTGTAATGTTTTTTTATCACAAAAAAGAGTCTTAATCGAAACAAAAAAATTATGGTTCAGAAACTTTAGCATAATGTAATACTTTCTTCTTGATTTTTTTGACAAAAAAAGAAATGAGTGGCAAAAAAACAAAAAAAAAAGATATTGCAAAAAGTACTGTCTGAATTTTTTAAAATTATGGAATGTCATAAAAAACTGCTTTATTTTTAGTGTTCCATTATTTAAATTTTCTTAGTTAAAATAATAAACGAGTTGATACTTCTTCAAGCATAAGCTTATCTGTTTAATTAATCGAATAAAATTTCTCTGTGAAATGCATTTTCGTTCTGCATGAAATTCTTTAAAAAAATCATAAAATATATAAAAAAAAGAAGTTCAGTTTAAAAAAATAAAAAACCAAGTGAAAAAAGTGTACGGATGAATAATCCGTAAAAGTTATTGTTCAATAAAAGAGACATTTGTTTTTCCTTTTTTTAAATATCATTGATTTCTGTTCGCCTCTTTTCAGTCATTGGTTTAAAAAAAAGTGTTCTTTAAAGAGAATAAAATTTTCCACAGAGAAATGCGTCCGTCCCTTTTTCTTCTTCTCTCATCTTTTTTTCTTCAATAAAAGTATCAAATCGATTTATAAAACACTATTCGAAAGAAAAACACATGTTTTGTGTTGTCTAAAAAAGTTTGTAATAAAAATGCTCTGAATTTTTAATTTATGTTTTGTTTGTGTTATGTGACTTTTGAGACGAAAGTTAAAAAATAAATTGTTTGAAAAAACCAAAAATTATGCATCCCTTAAAAGACTGATTAATTATCCCGAAATTATAGCATTAAAAGCACTATTTAAAATGTTGTTAAGTGACAAAATACGGTAATTCGCACTAAAAAACGGGATTTATTTTAATTGGTGCAGTAAAACATCTTAAACTTAAGGAAATAAATAATGAGCAAAATCAAAAATATCGTGTATAATGTTTTTAAAAAAATTAAAGTTTGTATTTCAGTTACAACAGAGACTTCCGTAAAAGTAATCAACAAAAAATTTTAAAAAAAATGACAAATTGTTTTAAGTGTTGAAATGGAAAAAATCCAAATGAAATTGGATCATCTGCGGCTTTTGAAATGGCGGAGACACAAAATTCAATAAATAAAATTGTTTAGTTTTTTTTAAGGAAAAGGATATTAATAAAAGGCGGAAGATGGTATTAAATGCAAATCAAACAATTTTTTGATATTTTTTGATATATCCATATTTTAATAAAAAAAATAGTTTTATAAATTCATAAAAAATATTCAAACATTTTTAATGCACAA
The DNA here is from genome assembly GCA_034700145.1 of Panagrolaimus detritophagus. NCBI lineage: Eukaryota > Metazoa > Nematoda > Chromadorea > Rhabditida > Panagrolaimidae > Panagrolaimus > Panagrolaimus detritophagus. The sequence continues at coordinate 3,701 of JAQIXH010000344.1, forward strand.
ACAACACCGACGTTTTTAAAAGATTCGTTTATGAAAAAAAATTCATATTAGAAAAAAATGTCAGAAAAATATTTTTTCGACAAAAAAATGTTTTTTTTTCGCATGTATTTTTCTAACACGTTTTTGGAAAAAATATCGTGAAATTTCTGTATTTTGTCATCTTTTTGTACATACAAAATACGTTCTTTATAATGATAACAACGTTTTTTTTCTGACTAGGCTTAAAAATCAGGGAAAAGCTATTGTTCTTTTTTTACCCATTGTATTTTCATTGATCGCCTTAAAAAAATGTGAACGAAAAATGAGAAAAAAACTACTGCGAAAAAATAAGGAAAAAAGCGGATATTAAAAATGGATTTATTAAAAATGTTGTCAAATAAAAAACACAAGAAAAAATCAAAATAACAAATGTCAAAAAAAACATTAAAAAATGAATAAAAACACAATTAATTTTCATGTATTTTTCTTCCAACATTTTACATGATTCTTTAATTTCTTCTTCAACTCGATTCCTTTCTTCTTTAATAAATTCATCCAAAATACAAAATCCAATTTGGTTTGGATTTTTTTCCATTTCAGCTTTAATACATTTTATATGACGTTTTATAATCATTGCCATTAATAATGCAGGTGATGCAATAGTTGATTCTCCATCAAAATTTGTAAATTTTATCAAAACTGGATTATTTTCGTTTGAAGTAATTCGAAGTTTATTTTTTTCTTCAAGTGTCAATTTATCTGATTCCATTGACATAATTTTAATCAAATCTAAAAAAATTAAATTTTGGACATTCATTTGTTTAAAAAATAAATTTACCAGAAACAACAAAAGAATCTGAGGCAAGTGGAAATGTTTCTTCACAAATATTTGGTTTTTTGCTTTTAAAATTCGTAAAAAGATCACGTCCATATAGTCCTAAAATTAGAATTGCAAGATATAAAATAAATATGTAAAAATTAGATACCATTCCAAGAATCCAAAAATTGATATCCACCATTTTTGTAAACGCAAATAACAGAAATATTTTGCATGGCGCCAAAAACCATAAAATATTAACTTTTATGGGGCTGCGGATGTTTGGGTTCACTTTTTCTCTAAAGGCAAAAAGAGAAAAAATGATCAACCTCTTAGGGCAAAAAGAAAAAACTTTAAAAAAACCAATAATCGAATAAAAAATGTAATCAATGACCGCCAAAAAATAAAGTAAGAATAGAAATAAGTAAAGTTAAATTTATAACAAAGTGAAAAACATAAAAAAGAACAGTAAAAATGTAAAAAACAGTAGTAATGTAAAAAACATAAAAAAAATTAAATCCGAGGATTATAAAAATATTGTGGAAATTGTGGAGCAAAGAATTGTTGAGGTGGTGGTTGTTGAAAATAAATAGGCAAAGACATATTAAATTGTTGAGGAATATGTTGAATATTATTTTGATTTTGAAAATAAGGATTAAAATGTGGATTAAGTTGTTGTTGATGAAATGGAATTTGAACAAATGGTGGAACAATTGGTTGAATTGGAGCTAATTGGACTTTTATGACCATTTGGGATTTGCTGTGTGCGAGTGCAAGCAGTACATAAAAAACTAGGAACAGTCAGTGTCACAAAAAGGATAGAGAAAAAATAGCAAGAAAAAAAACCCAAGCAGATGATGAGTACAAAATTAGGTGTGTCTGTGGTTAGCACTTCAGCCTTTCATGCATGCTCGCATGCATGACCAGGATCGAATCCCTGCAGGTGCAAAAAATAGTATTATTATTATTTTATTAAAGTGTTAATGAAAATTTAAGAAAAATTATACAGTTCGTTCTTTTTTGTTTTCTTGATCCTTTTTTTTTCTTTTTTTTTCAGAAAATGTTGTCATTTATGCTATTAGAATATTTACTGTAATTTTTATCGATGAAACAAAGGTAGGTGCATTATTAATTATTGAAACAATAATTAACGTTGCACCGAATTCTTCAGTAGTGAAATATTTCTAAAAATTTCTTTTTTGTGTATCTGTTATTTATTTTTTTCTGGTAATAGTTCAGTTTTAAAAAAATTATTAAACATTCAAAAAAGCTGTATGCAAAAACAACAATGCCGTATTCATCGGCTTTTTTTTTTTAAAAAATAGAAAAACATCTCCATTTAGAAAATAAATAATGTCAGCCACATTGAACAACGTTTGTTTTATCGGCGAAGAAATGTAAGGTTTTTTTTATGTCTGATGGGCTGTCGGAGCAAATGTTGTTTGTTTTCCTTTGGGTATTAGTAAAAGGCGGGAGGCGGGTAGTAACAACATATGCATAAAATTTTAATAAAAATGAATGTTTGACTTAAAACAAACTGTTAAACAAAAGAATTTTTTTATGCATCAAACGTTCTTGACTTTAAAAAATTGCGGTTCTTAAAAAAAACAAAATCAATAATTAGTGATTAATTTCTTTTTTTTTTGCATTTCTATTATGTTTGAAACCATTGAGCCATTGTTATTAAAAAAATCTAATACATCGAAATTTCTTGCATTTTAATACTTTAAAATATTCAAACACACCTGAAAAATCTAAAAGAGCATAAATGACTAATATTTAAGTGTTTCTATCTGAAAATAAAAAAAGAAAAAATAAATTTTTAGAATGAATGCAAAAGTAGACACTTGTCTGATGTGTGTTTTTGCTGCTTTTGAACAAAAAAATATTTTTCAAAGAAATTAAATTTTTTTCTTTGACAAAAAAAAAGAAATATTGTAAAAAATCATTTCGCAACAAAAAATGGCGAAAAACATTTTGTTGCACAATCCAATTTTTTTAATCCTTTAGCAAAAAAAAATCTTCCAAAATGCTGTAGCAGTGAGAAAATAAAAATCAAAAATAATACTGATCTTTAGTTTGTAAAAATATTGAGACTGTTTGAATTTTTTATAAAAAAGTAATCAATATTTTGTAAGAAGAAATTCTCAACTTTTTATTCTACGACACATTTGATATCAAATTTATAAAAATAAATGCATGCTGAAGACAAAAATGACCAATAAAAATTAAACTTCAATAAATATGAATTCCTCATTTAACATTTTACAAGATTTTTTAAATCCTTCTTCAACGCGACTTTTTTGATCTGTACTAAATTCATCCAAAATACAAAATCCAATTTGGTTTGGATTTTTTTGCATTTCAGCTTTGATACATTTTATATGACGTTTTATAATCATTGCCATTAATAATGCAGGTGATGCAATAGTTGATTCTCCATCAAAATTTATAAATTCAATCAAAACTGGATTGTTAGAATTTTTGGTGACAGTAAATTTCCACTTTTTATCAATTTTAATTTTTTTTTGGCATTGATAAAATTTTCAGTAAATCTAAATGAAAAAAAAAGAAATATAAATATTAGCAGAGATAAATTTTCTTACAGTATACCACATAAATTGGTTTAACCGATAATGTTTTGAAAGAAATTTTTGAAATCTTCGAAAAACTTTGGTATTTCCTCATCAAGGCTAATCCCAAGATCTTTTCCATATACACCTAAGATTTTATCGTGATAACAACACTTCGTTACAAGAATTTAAACAAACCATTCCAAGGAATCCAAAAAGCTACATTTACGATTTTTTCGAAGATAAATAACAGAAATTCCATCGAAAATCCCAATAATTGGAATTTTCATTATTGCAGGTTTGACATTAAGATTAATTGCAAAAACAAAAAGTCTCCTTTTTTTCGATATTTTTTTTCTCCGCTCACCGCACAAACAAGTATATTAAAAACAAAAAAAAGCATAATAAATTTTTACAAGAAGAAACAAATAAAAAATCAAAGAGAAAATGCAAATTTAGATGAACAAGTTTCAATAAAATATTTTTCTATTAAATGAATTTCTTCTTTGAATGTTGCAGTTTTTGAAAAGAAAATTGAAAATTTGAGATCAAAAATTTCAATGAGATTTTCAATATGATATTTCATTTCATCATATTCAAAAGATTTTTTATGAATAAAAAATTTCAAATTTTTACAAAATAAAATTCCATCAATAAAATGAATGCTTCGACGAAGAAATCGATATGCTTGAAGAAATTGTTCAGATTTGAGAGCTTTTTGTGAAAATTCCAATGATTGTTTTGCCATTGTAAAAAGTCTTAAAAAACATTTGATAAGATAATTTAAAGGAGGTGGAGGTTTTGAATCAGTTTTAAAATCTTGGATATTCGTGATTTTCAGGCAAACTGAGAGTCATAAAACGAAAATGCATCTTTTTTGATAAAAAAATTTAAAAAAGAGTCATTTTCGTTTCAAGACTCTCGGTTTGCCTGAAAATCACAAATATCCAAGATTTTGAAACTGGATCAAAACGTCCGCCTCCTTTAAAAGATAAAAAAATAAAAGCTTACTCTTTTGGATGATATTTTGTTAAAGTTGAAATTGGCCACATTTCAAATATTGAAGTCATTACACATTGCCGTAAGCTTTTAAAATCATTATAAAATGCAAAATCTTCAAATTTTTCTTCATTCGATTGTGGAAGAATTGGAAGCAAATCACTATCAAAAATATCATCATTTCGGCATAATGGACAACTTTGAATAGCTTTATTCTAAAAAAGTGATAAAATTATAAGAAATATATAATTAAAGTATAAAAACTTACAAGAAACCATAATTTTAAACATTTTTGATGAAAAATATGTCCACATGAAGTAAAAGATGTATTATTTGGTTGAAGATATTCTAAACATATCATACAAATATATTCCACAGTTGTTTCAGCTGAATTTGTTGAATCAATTGAATTTTAATGTTCTTTTGGAGTTCTTGGAGATGAAATGTGTTTTGCAGAAAAAGGAGAAGTTGGAAACTTTTTTGTATCAAATATTGAAGATTTAATGCATATTTTATCCGATTTTGGAGTTTCCATTTTTCATAAAAAATTGAAAAATAATATTGCATGAGAAAAAATGTTATAAATGAATATTTTTTGCTTTTTCTTTACTTCCAAAAACAAAGGCTGTTATTTTTGAACGAAACAAATTGCAAAAAATGCCGTTGAAAAAAAATCGATTGCACTTAAAAAAATGGCAAAAATAACTTTGATATTCTTTTGGGATTTAAAAATTTTAGTTTATTGTTTTTCTTTTAAAATATATTTTGCTGAAAAGAACGGAAAAATTTCTTTTTGCTATAAAGTTCTATGTGTATTATAATTCTGGAAAGGTGAAGGAAATAATTAATGTTCCAAAATTAATAATAGCAGCAGAGCATCCGATGTATTTATTTTGTTGTATAAAAATATTTTTTGTAGTGGTTTCAAAATGTTTGACCTTGCAATTGTACTCTATAAAATATTCAAATACGCCTTTAAACATTTGTTTTAGCTAATGAAAATGAAAAAATCGAAAATCGATAACCAAAGTGCGACGCGGCTTTGATGCTTTAGACACACAAAATTTTTTCAACGAAAATGTGTTTTTTTCTTCGAAAAAAAAATAAAAACAGTTGCATTAAAATATCTTCGATTTTTTACGTCACAAAAAGTTGCGATTTTTCTTTGCTTGATATAGAGAAAAAAGCTTCGCTTAGAAATATTTTTCTTTATTCATTTGAATAATTTATATAAAAATTCATTATTTTGCTAAACTATGCAAGCAACACAAAAACGTTTTTCCTTAAAATTAAAAATTTTATTAGCCATAGCATTTCCATTATTTTTTTTTGATATCAATGCAGCTATTTACAGTTTAAAAGTAAGAGATGCAACAAATAAAATTTACATTTGTAATACATTTGTGTTCTTCGAGTTAATTTTCTTATTATTTCTAATATAAACATGAAAACATGAGTTGAATTTGATATTATTGTACAATAGTGTATAATATCGAAAATTTTAAGCGTTTAAATACTATTAGTGTTTGTGCTACAACAACTTTAAAGGTGCTGCAAAAAACAAAATTTTAAAACGCACATAAGAAACAGCAAATTGCATTTTCTTGAGAAAAAAAAATAGCCCGCTGTTTGTTTCTTCATCGATGTCTTCTTATCACGGCATACCCAAAGGAAAGTAAGCTGCGCACAAGCTGCAACAAAAAAAACACTCTTTTGATTTGTTTTTTTAAAGCCACTCTTTTTTGAAAAAAGAAATCAAAAGAGTGGCTTTTTTGCAGCAGGTTGCGCGCAGTCCACTTTCATTTTTTCTTTGAACGGGGCTGCCATGATACGAAAAAGAAAGAAGAAATCCTTTGAAATGAAAACCAGTTTTTCTTTAAAACATTAAACTGGCACTTTTCTAAAAATGACAATGAAAATTTATCGATCAATTTTTTTCGTTTTTTAAATATTTTAAAAATAAATGCTTTGTAAATTCGATTTATTGCAAATACAAACAAGATCTAGAAAAATAAATTTAAAATCTCTTATATTATTGAAATGACCATATAATTGATCTGCTCAATATTAAATTAATTTTGTGTTATATTTTATCACATAAAATGTTCTAAAAAAAATGTTTTATTAAAATCTACCACATGTTCTTTAAAATGATATTTGATAAAATACGAAGAAGTAATCACAATATTTACACAACCACAAAAATTGTTGGGATATTGTAAATTATTAAGAATTTTCAGAACTTCTTTTTCAATTGAGAGAAAGAATAATCAACTATAAATTAATAATGGATTCTGTATCAAAGAAACAATCAAAAAAATATTTTTAAACATTCAAAAACTCTGCTGAGAAATCGATAGGTAACAATTTTGGATTATTTTTTCTGATAAACGTTGAAACTTTATTTTAAAGTGCGTTAAAAATGAAGGTCTTTTTAATTTGTGCATAATAGACGGTTCAAAAACATTGGCGCAAAAACGAATTTCGAAATACGACAAAAAAGAGAAAATAGCAATGCATTGAAAGAAAAAAGTATGCTATTTTTAAATTAGAATTTTTTTCGGTGAAAAAATATTGTTTTCTTCCTTTTCTTACTTTTGTTTTTCCTTCGTTTAAACATGCAAATATATATTGTGCGCTTTTTAAAAATAAAACAGCCGACAGTTTATTGATTTATCAGACACATTTTTTACAAGCCCAAAAGAATGTCGTTTTCCCATTTTAATTTTTTCTTCATTCATCGAAAATTGATTTTTAGCAAAAGCTTTTTTTAATATTTTATTTCAACAAAAAATATATAAAACTAGACATTTATTGTAATTGTTTAAAATTTTTTTACACAATTTTTTTGCCATTTTATAATGCGAATGCTTATTAAAAGCAAATAAAAGAATAACTCGCTATTTAATTAAAGAAATATATAAAGTCGACGTTTTTTAGCCACAAAATCCAAAAAAATATTTAGCAAATCGTTATCTTATAAAAAAGAATAAAAAGTTAGCATAAAATTGATTTAAAAATTTCAAAGGAACGTTTGAAAAGTTACTTTTCTCTAAAAATCATAAAGTTCGTGTGAATACATATTTTTTTGAAAAAAACTTTACAAATTGCAAATAGTTATCAAGGAATGAGTAAACTGATTTTTGTTGATTTAAAATTCCGGAATTATTCTTCAATAATTTTTTTTGCAGTGTCATTTATCTCGGATATTCAGGAAATAATAAATAATGAAATGGATCAATAAATTAGCTTCTTTTCTTTTGAGCAAAGAAAACAAACAAAATTAAATAATTTGTTTTTAATATTCCTTAAGCATTTTTGCAAATATTTTTTCCATATAAAATATTCAAATCAAAATTTTCCCTTTTTTAGACTTTTTCAAATGAGAAAAACGCCGAAAGAACTAACAAAAAACATAACATCAAAAAATGATCAAAAAAGAATATTTCAAAATGCTCTTTTTATTTCTTCGGAGACAGCAACGAAAGATATTTTTCGATTAAAATTTTTTTCTACTTTTTATTTCTATATTTCTTCGTTCGTTCAATGTAAAATTTTTTTTAACACTCCTTTGAATATTTTATTTTTATTACGAAAAAATGAAAAAATTGGTAACATTTTTTAAAAGATTATCTTCTATTATTCAACGTGAATACAAATTTCGAAATATGACAAAAAAGAGAAAATCTATTGCATTTTATTTTTGTGGCTAGCATTTGTCTGATTTTTGCATATATTTTTTTGAATGTTTTGTAATTTTGTTACGTTTAAACATTTATATTGAAAATATGAAATTAATCTTTTAAAAATAATCTCATTTTGTCAGAGATAATTATACACTCAGGATATTCAGCAACTTACAGTATTAATTTTATTCGTCATTCGTTTGCTTAAAAATTCATATAAAAACATTTTCTTAGATAACGATTCTTTTTTTTTGTACTTCTCTTTCCTGTTTTTTAGAAGATAAAATTTATTATTAAGTGTTTAAAACTAAATTATTGCTATAAACTTATAAAAAATATAAAAAATATCAGTAAAAAAATTATAAAAGATTTTAAATATTTAATGAAGCAACAATTTTACGAATAAAATTACAATTAAACTTGGTAAAAATGTTTCTGCAGAACTTTTTGTGGTTGTTGCTGGGGCCATTGTTGTAACAACAGATGCTTGGGTTGTCAAATTAACACCATTAAACCATGAAAATGGGGTTGTTGCAACTGACTAAAAAAATATTTTTTAATGAATTTGTGATTTAGAAGGGACAAAAATTTGCATACCTGTGCTGCTATTACTGAAAACAGTGCTAATAAAACAAGGACGAAAAATGAAATTTTTGAAGAATGCATTTTTTTATTTTGATATTTGGTCTAAAATAAAAATGAATTAAGAAACACTAAACGAATTAAAGGTGCTGTAATTCACGTTCAAAAAAATAAGCAATAAAAAAGGACATTAAAAAAAGACCATAAAACTTTTAAAACTTCCTGCTTTCGTTTTTTACTACATATTTTTAAGAGACAAAGTACTTTTAATAATTTCATAATTAAATATGAGTAATATCATTATTATTTATGGTTAAATGATTTTTAGAAAGAAAGTTCGTCACCACATTAAAATAAATGAGGCTAACATAATTCAATGCTATTCTGTGTTTAAAGCTTTTTCTTTGAATCGCAAAAATTTTAAATTATAATTATTTTATCGTGCTTGAGAACTTCCTGATTACAAAAGGACTAATGAAGTTAATCTTAGGCAAAACACAGAAAAAAAGAAATCATGGCTATAAAGGGGTAATGGGAAACAAGTTATATACACATTGATATTTTATCATTATTTTGAAATAATAAAAAATGTATCACAAATCAAAGAAAATATTTTTGGAAACACGAAATTCAATTCTGTTGTTGGCCTTAAACGCACGACATACTTTTTTTAAAAATATTTTTAAATTAAAAATTAAGATGTCAGATTTCTTATAAATATTTTCATTTTTTAGAAAAACATGTAAATTTTATAAAAGTAACAAAACTGCAGAATTTCGGGTTCTGTATTTACAAGAATATTGTTAAAATTTCAATATTCTCTAAACAAAAAACTATCCCCGTTTTTAGAAAAAAATTAGTCATGCATTTATGCGAAAACAACTGACATTAAAAACAACGTATTAAATCGTGACACATTCATACTACCTCTATATTAAACTATAAGACATAAAAAAGACTTAATCCTTACTACCTGATAAATATCAGAAACCATTTGTTTTCCATTTAAGGAAATACTTTAAGTTTTATAATTTCATCAAAACTTAAGCCTGCAAACACACTTATGCCACAAGTCTTTTCAGACAAAATTTTTGTTAAAAAAATAAAAGAAAGAAAAAAGAGAATAACAAACTGAACTCGAAAGAAATGTGTCATATTTATATATGTTAATAGAAAACAGATGATGAGAAAAAGCAGGTGAGAAAAAATATATGAGAAAAAGGTTAATACTTAATCTTGTTTCTATGGAAACTGGGGCATTACCGTTTTCCCCTTTTCTTAACACAAAAAAAATTAATGTAGGCGTTTTAGAACAACGCAATTTCTCATAACTCATTTTTTGCTTTTCAAAAAAATTATAACCTTTTCGAGAATGGAAAAAAAATGAAGAGTTGAAAATTGCAGGTTGAAAAAAAATGGAAAGGTTTGTTTTTAGAATAAAAAATGATTTGTTGGAAAAATTTTAGGTAACATTTATAAGATTTTTGGTGTTTTTTTGCAGGTACAGTTTTTTGTTATTTTAAGACAAAACACTGCAGAATTTTAAAAAAAACAAAAAATTTTCAAGTGTGACGTTTTTTCTTTTTTTATATTTTATTAATGTTGCAACAATTTGTTCCAAAAAGATTCCACATTGAAATCTGAAATAAAATTAATTACGGCAATAAAAAATTATCTTCTAAAAAATGTTACCAATTTTTTTACCATTCCGTAATAAAGATAAAATATTCAAAAGAATGTTACAAAAATTATTACACTGAACGAACAAAAAAATATGGAAATAAAAAGTAGAAAAAAATTTTAATCGAAAAACATTTTTCGTTGCTGTCTCCAAAGAAAGAAAAAGAGCATTTTCAAATATTCTTTTTTGATCATATTTTCGTTGTAATGTTTTTTGTTAAAAACGCATACTCACAGGAAATCACGATGTTAAAAAAGTGCTAAACCGTGCTAACAGGGCAGATTTTATGCACTTTTAACGCAGTTTTTGGGCACTTTTTTGGCAAAAAAATTTTTTTAGTCAGTAAATTAACCAGATTAATTCTATAAGTCTGCCACAATTTTTTGCCCTGTTAGCACGGTATAATGCTAACAGGGCGTAAGTTTTTAAAAAATTAAATATTAAAAAAAGAGCCGCTTCAATTTGTCTTTTGCTTTCTTTGCTATTTAAAAAAGGCATAAACAGG